>JBBMOC010000233.1:0-67446 GCA_037975185.1 Centropyge bicolor | reverse complement strand
TGTGTGTGTGTGTGTGTGTGTGTGTTGTGTGTTGTGGTATCACAGTGCAGGATTACAGTGTATTAGTGCTGTTTATCCGACTACATTGAGCTATTGATCTGAGCTGGACTGTGTGTGTGTGTGTGTGTGTGTGTGCGTGTGTGTGTGTGTGTGTGTGTGTGTGTCTCCTCACTGCAGCACAGTGACCTATGACCCTGCATGATGGCTTTACTTTGCCATTATTGATGTTATTGTGTTTGATTAATTGTTGGAATAGGCTGAGTGAACACACACACACACACACACACCACATCAGTTACTGTTGGGTCATAACATGAATCTGTGAGGATGTAATCCTGTAGAGTCTGACTTTGAAACACAATCAGTGTTTTGACAGTGTTATTATCTGTCACACACAAACACACACACACACACACAAACACACACACACACACTCTGTTTACTGTGTGTCAGCTTCGTTGTAAAAACATTGTAAATCCAATTTTGTTGCTTTTTCCAGTATTGAAACAGTTAAAAGTCCCGTGAGCGCCCCCTTGAGGCTGCAGTGTTACATTACAGGCACTATGTGAAAATGGTCAGAGGTTCATCTGCCTGTAGTGGAGCTCACCATGTGGCGCTTGGCCTGTGGGGGAGGAGCAGGTGGGACCCGAGGAGGGAGGGACGACAGGTGAAAGGACAGGTGTGTGTGCAGATGCTGTAAGAACAGGAAGTTAGTTTTTGATTGTGAAGATTTGTAGAGTTGTCAGCTAACAGGAGCCACTAACAGGAGGAGCTAACAGGAGGAGCTAACAGGAGCCGCTAACAGGAGCCGCTAACAGGAGGAGCTAACAGGAGGAGCTAATAGGAAGAGCTAACAGGAGAAGCTAACAGGAGGAGCTAACAGGAAGAGCTAAAAGGAGGAGCTAACAGGAGCCGCTAACAGGAAGAGCTAAAAGGAGGAGCTAACAGGAGCCGCTAACAGGAAGAGCTAACAGGAGGAGCTAACAGGAAGAGCTAACAGGAGCAGCTAACAGGAGGAGCTAACAGGAGGAGCTAACAGGAAGACCTAACAGGAGCAGCTAACAGGAGGAGCTAACAGGAGGAGCTAACAGGAAGACCTAACAGGAGCAGCTAACAGGAGGAGCTAACAGGAGGAGCTAACAGGAAGACCTAACAGGAGCAGCTAACAGGAGGAGCTAACAGGAGGAGCTAACAGGAAGACCTAACAGGAGCAGCTAACAGGAGGAGCTAACAGGAGGAGCTAACAGGAAGACCTAACAGGAGCAGCTAACAGGAGGAGCTAACAGGAGGAGCTAACAGGAAGACCTAACAGGAGCAGCTAACAGGAGGAGCTAACAGGAGGAGCTAACAGGAAGACCTAACAGGAGCAGCTAACAGGAGGAGCTAACAGGAGGAGCTAACAGGAAGACCTAACAGGAGCAGCTAACAGGAGGAGCTAACAGGAGGAGCTAACAGGAAGACCTAACAGGAGCAGCTAACAGGAGGAGCTAACAGGAGGAGCTAACAGGAAGACCTAACAGGAGCAGCTAACAGGAGGAGCTAACAGGAGGAGCTAACAGGAAGACCTAACAGGAGCAGCTAACAGGAGGAGCTAACAGGAAGAGCTAACAGGAGCAGCTATCAGGAGGAGCTAACAAGAGCCGCTAACAGGAGCCGCTAACAGAAGCCGCTAACAGCTAATCCAGCAGACTGTGGGTCACACTCGTCCACACTGTCAGACTTTTCAAACCTCTGTGTTGAAGAAGTCAGTGAAATCATCAAATTCATTCTTGGGCTTTGAAACCATTAAATGTAGGTGATTCCCTGGTAAAAGTTGACATTTGTGCCCCCTGGTGGTGAGAGCTGCAGTGATTTGTTGATTAATCAATCAGTCAATAATAAGAAAATTAATCACTCAAGCAGAACTGTGAACCAGTTGCTGGTTCCAGCTTCTTGGCTGCTCCTCTGGTCTCTGGTCTGTGGTCTCTGGACCAAAGTCAGTGAGGGACAGACGGACTGATGGACATCGTCCTTCTTCTGTTGCAGCCAGACTGAACAGAGAATTCTCCCTCGTGTGGTTTCTGCCAGTTTGACTGTTTGTGTTGATTCACCACAGACCGTGGATCCAGACGCTCGCTGCTCCAGTCGACTCTCAAACTGTAGAAACTCAAATCTTTCTCTTCTTCTCGTCTGTTCCTGAGCTGAAGTCATGAAACCTCAGAATGAGCAGAAACATGTTGACCTCAGACTCTCGTCCACTCTGGTCTTCTGCAGGGATTAAAGCAGCTGATGTTCTTCATTCAGCATCAGGTCGTCTTCAGCTCTGGGCCGACCTCGTCCACAGCTGCTCTCCAAACTGAGCCTGAGCTGGCCTCACTCTGTTTCTGCTCTGTGTTGTCTGAGAGCGTTTTAAAGCAGTTTGAGTGGACGGTTGAGTTTCTGCACAAACACTGGCTTCACTGTTTAAGCGGCTGCTGCAGGAAGGAGATTATTTCATCAGAGCAGATAAATAAGTGGGCAGGAGCATCATTAAAAACCCATCAGCCGGCGCAGTGTGTGTGAGAGTGTGTGTGTGTGTGTGAGTGTGTGTGTGTGTGTGAGTGTGTGTGTGTGTGAGTGTGTGTGTGTGTGTATGTGTGAGTGTGTGTGAGTGTGTGTGTGTGTGAGTGTGTGTGTGTGTGTATGTGTGAGTGTGTGTGAGTGTGTGTGTGTGTGTGTGTGTGTGTGTGAGTGTGTGTGTGTGTGTATGTGTGAGTGAGTGTGTGTGTGTGTGAGAGTGTGTGTGTGTGAGTGTGTGTGTGTGTGTGTGTGTGTGTGTGTGTGTGTGTGTTCAGTTATCACCACACAGATGTGACTATTGTGCTCCATTAATGAGGGTTTATGGGAATAATTACGGCCACACGAGAGCTTTTCTGTGTCTTCTCACTTTTCCATCGATGAAAGTTCAGTCGAGAGACAACAGTGCTTCTGGATTCAAGGAAAAACACCAGTGACTGGTCAGATTCCCAAGAATGTTCCTGCTCCTCAGAGGATGAATCCTAAAGATTCTGGTGACTTCTTGACAGTCCCTTTAGCGCCACCTTCAGGTCACATTTGATTGAACACATGTGTGACCTTGATGGCTGCAACATGAGCTCATTTCCTCTCACTCCTTTTGACGCCATGAGTCACTCGACTGTGTCTGTGATTGACAGCCGACAGTCATTTATGAAGCAGGACACTGACGCAGTAATCTGGCAGCACAAAGAGAGTTGCAGTAGTATTGTAGTAGTACTGTAGTAAAATGCTCCACATGGTAAATTCAACATGATTCAACGTTAAAAACTCCATTAAACAAGGCAAGTTCATGTTTTAAACAACAGGAGGACTTTTAATTTGAAACATGTGCAGGAAATGTTGAGTTTGATTGAGAGTTTACATCAAATGACAACAGGACTGGATTACACTGTGAGATACAACAGACTGATGTTTCCTGCAGTGACATCATTGACCTGCTCACACTGGACGGCTCCTGCTGATGTTAAAGGCAGTGGCTGAATGAAGGGAGTGGAGGCGGCTGCGTGAGAGGAGCAGGGATTACTGCAGATTTACCTTCACATAGCATTAAGTCAGAGGGATGATGGAGGGATGATGGGTGATGTTTGCTGCAGCAGATGAAGGATTTAGCTTTTTATTTCCATGTTTTCACTCAGATTATGTCTTTTTTTTTTCTCTACCTGTTGATGAGGACGAGCTGCTTCGGTCCCGCTGCGTCTGCCTGAGGAATAATCCTGTGAAGCCTGAATGAAGCTGCCGCATCGTTCAAAATATGAAACCATGAATGAATGAAATAAATCAGAGACGCGCTCAGATTAAATGTCCAGCAGCATTAACATCTGTCTTTTCTTCTTACATGACAATCAATCAGAAATCTCCAGTGTTCAGCTTGTAAAGGAAACAGATTCACGAGGTAAATCAGAGCTTTAATACAGACGTGCAGACGACGCGAGGACATGCTGTCTCTGAAGGTTTCACTTCTCACCACCTTCATTCATCAGACTCTGCGTCCAGAAAAAACAACAACAAAGAAGGTGTGGATGAATCCACATTTGGTCTCCAGTGAGTCTTTGTGTTTGTGGGATTGAGTCCAGTTAAACGACAGTGTGTGAGTTCATGGAGATGAAGGAACAACAGTGAGACTCAGTGAGGAGGTTTAATGGACACAGAGGACGGAGACAGATCAGACTGAGACACAGAGGACGGAGACAGATCAGACTGACACACAGAGGACAGATCAGACTGAGACACAGAGGACGGAGACAGATCAGACTGAGACACAGAGACAGATCAGACTGAGACACAGAGGACGGAGACAGATCAGACTGAGAGACAGAGGACGGAGACAGATCAGACTGAGACACAGAGGACAGAGACAGATCAGACTGAGACACAGAGACAGATCAGACTGAGAGACAGAGGACAGATCAGACTGAGACACAGAGGATGGAGACAGATCAGACTGAGAGACAGAGGACAGATCAGACTGAGACACAGAGGACGGAGACAGATCAGACTGAGACACAGAGACAAATCAGACTGAGACACAGAGAACGGAGACAGATCAGACTGAGACACAGAGACAGATCAGACTGAGACACAGAGACAGATCAGACTGAGAGACAGAGGACGGAGACAGATCAGACTGAGACACAGAGGACAGAGACAGATCAGACTGAGACACAGAGGACAGAGACAGATCAGACTGAGACACAGAGGACGGAGACGGATCAGACTGAGACACAGAGGACAGAGACGGATCAGACTGAGACACAGAGGACGGAGACAGATCAGACTGAGACACAGAGGACAGAGACGGATCAGACTGAGACACAGAGGACAGAGACAGATCAGACTGAGACACAGAGGACAGAGACGGATCAGACTGAGACACAGAGGACAGAGACAGATCAGACTGAGACACAGAGGACAGAGACAGATCAGACTGAGACACAGAGGACAGATGAGGCCTGTTAGGAGAAACCTTCACACTAAACCAGGTCTAACTTTCTCATTTAATATAAGCTGGTTTGAACTGGTTTTGTCTGGTTTCACCTGGTGTCATTGTCAGTTTTGTGTATCAGTGCTAAATGTCTGCTGATGTGAACCAAGCGGAACCAAGCGCCGAAACACACTCCTTTAGATGTTGAAAGAAAATTGCACCTCATAAAGAGTGACAGCACTTTGATTGACAGCTGTCAGCTGCCTGCTGCCTGCTCCAAACACAGAGCTCATCCAGTCACTGAACTTCAGCTGTTTGTGCTGCTTTTGCCAGATATTTTCTCCTGTAAATCCTGGATCAATAACTCGGCTGCTGAGCGGTTAATGTTACGAGCAGACTGGCCAAAAGTCGGCGCTCCCGTGTTTTCCTTTACTAGTTTACCAGCTAATGAATTAGCATGGGGCTCCAGCTAGCTGCCGCCGGCTGTGTGGTGTCTCTGTCCGGGACGTCTGCGCTGTTTTCTCGGTGAGTTTGTTCTGCTGTTTGTGGAGCTGCTTGTTGGCTGGAGTTTGACTGTGCTGCTGTGTTGACTGTGTTTCTCTCGGTGTCCAGGACGAGTTTCTCCGTGGGGAGACGGCGGAGGTTGAGCTAAGCTAACGATGCTAACAGGAGCGTCTGGTAGCTTCAGTTATTAAACCTGCTGAAGTCAAAACGTAATAACAAGTGTTATAGTTTATGGTGTTAATGCTTTAGAATAAAAGGCATCTGTGTGAGGTTGGAAAATAAAAATCCTCCACGTTTGTTAACTAATGTTATGTAACTCTGTGTAAATGCAATAAAGTTTATCTAAATGTTTCCAGAAAGAACGTTAGCCCAGATGTTGTTACTGGTTCAGCTGGAGTTGGTTATTGAAGCTAAACGGAAACATAAAATGTGACGAACTCAAACGTTGTTATTTATATTTATATTATTGTTAAAATAGAAATTGTAAGTTCATTATACTCCAGAGAGTGACTGACTGTGATCGGCTGGAGGCTGAAATGTTCTCATATACATTGCTGTTCGGTGACGTCACCGCTGCCAAGATGGCTGCGCTACGATCTGCTTCATTTTTGCGCTTCAGAAAACTACGGGTGACGTCACGGACACTACGTCCATGTTTTATACAGTCTATGGTGTGAACACATGATCTGATGATCTGTGTTGAAAACAAGCTTGTTTGGCTTTTTCTGTCAAATTGCTGTTTTTCAATGGAAACGCAATTTTGTTGTTTGTGTTACTTGTTGTCAAATCGGTGAAGAAACTCAGGCTGAATAACCTCCTCTGCCCCTCTGCAGGAGATGTGGTGGACATCTACCAGCGGGAGTTCCTGGCGTTGAGGGAGCGCCTCCACTCGGCCGAGCAGGAGAACCTGCGGCGCTCCAAAGAGCTGAACCTGGTCCTGGAGGAGATCAAGAGGGCCATCGCCGAGAAGCAGGCGCTGCGAGACATCAACCGCACCTGGAGCAGCCTCTCAGGTCAGTGACGTGCTGGACTGTTGGCGTGCTCAGAGGAGAGCCTCAAGTCTCACCTGCTGTTTTGTTGTGTGTTCAGAGGAGACGAGGCTGAAGCTGTGGAATGTGAGCAGCAGTAAAAACGTCCTGCAGCTTCCCTCCATCTTCCATCATCTTCCTCACCTGCTGAACAGAGAGGACAGTCTGCTGCCTGCCGTGCACGTGGGCCAGGGACGCACCGGAGGTGAGACTCCAGCAGAGTAAACACACTTCACATGTACTGCATCATATCACCACACACACACACACACACACACCTCCACTTCTGGCCCGGGGAGCCTGACAGAACAGCCAACCCAAGCACAGAGCACCCTCTCTGGGGATCAGCTCTCTGAGGCCTCCTGATAGACTCCACATCGCCTGGAGAATAAAACCAGCCGGGCTGGACCAAGGTCACTGTGTGTGTGTGTTTGTGCGTGTGTGTGAGTGTGTGTGTGTCAAGTCTAATTTATTTGTAAGGCATTTTTTCTGCTTAGTAAACCATTTTCTGACAAGCCTGCTGTACAGAGGGCATAAATACAGATAAAACCAGAGAGAACAAACACATCAGAAGATGTAAGATATTACTCTGTGTGTGTGTGTGTGTGCAGTCAAATGTATTTATGATGCACTCTGAGTAAAACAGTTAGTCGGATGGAAAGTGCTTTATGGTGCTGCAAAGGACAGAGAGATAAAAACCAAAAGAAGAAACACAGCAAGAAACGAATCTATGTTTATCTGTCTGTCTGTGTGTGTGTGTGTGTGTGTGTGTGTGTGTGTGTGTGTGTGTGTGTCTGTGTTTGCTGTAGTTTTTTCTCCTGTCAGCTCATTTTCACACTCTGACCTCCACTCGTCCTTGTTTGTCCTGGTTCAGTCTGGTTTGGCTCCATTTGGTTTAAAAGATCTGGATTTATTGTAAATTGTCAAATTAAAAACTCAAATTTAAGTTAAAAGAAAAAATAATTTAATTAAAGAGCGAAATTCTGTCACTGCAGAGCTTTTATTGTGAAACTTCTGCAGGAAGGAAGTGTTGATTTTAATTTATGGAATGTGGAAGTGTCATCGCCCCAGCAGCTCTGTTTACTCACTGAGCTCATTTCTGTATAAATAAAACTGAATTGAAGTGAATTGGCTGCAGTTGTTCCATCAGTGCATAATCAGGCGGCTGCGACCTTTGACCTCCTCCCTGTTTCCTGATCTGGAGTCAGTCTGTGTGCATCGATTGTTCATCTGTTGTTTTCCGACTCTGAGCTTCGTCGCTCCTCTTCTGTTTTCTCTGCAGCTCCTCCTCCGTCTGCTCGTTCTTCGGGCTTTGTGCTGTTAAAGGAAAATTCCGTCTAACATTTAACTTCTTTTGCTCCGTAGTCTCCATCGTGATGGGGGTCCCCAGTGTGAAGAGGGAGGTTCACTCCTACCTGACCGACACACTCAGCTCTCTGGTGTCAGAGCTGAGCGCCGCCGAGAAGGAGGACTGTGTCATCGTGGTCCTCATCGCAGAGGTCAGAGTGTGTGTGTGTGTGTGTGTGTGTGTGTGTGTGTGTGTGGTCCATGTATCGCTCACTCTTATATAAATGATTAAATTTGAGGGTGCAGACTTGGTTTGATGTTCAGGTTGGACAAGTAGTGGTTATGGTTAAGTCTTGTCAGGAAATAGATGGAAGTCAATGTGACGTGCTCTGAAGTGAGAGAATCACAACTGTGTGTGTGTGTGTGGATAATTGGCTGTCAGTGTAAGTGTGTGTTGATGTGTGAGCTTCCTTGCATGCTTTCTAAAGGTCAGCGCTTTATCTAATGAACCCCAGCACTCACTCACACACACACACACACACACACAGTGATAATGTCGGTGTTTAGCTTCTGTGTTGATGCCTCAAACCGCTGCAGGAAGTAAAACAATGATGACGTGTGTGAGCGCTGAAACATTTAAGCTGTGAAATTCTATTAGCATGAAGAGAATGCATGTTCACATTTACATCACATCAGCGTGTGTGTGTGTCTGTGTGTGTGTGTGTGTGTGTGAGTGTGTGTGTGTGTGTGTGTGTGTGTGTGTGTGTGTGTGTGTGTGCGTGTGTGTGTGTGTGCAGTAACAGTGATGACAGTCACACTTGGAGCTCTTTGTGCTGCAGCTTCTCATCTGTTGTTAAATCTCACAAATATCTAGTTTCATTTTTGCAGCTGCTCGTTCTAGTTTTTATCAAACCAACAGGAGGAAACAGTGAATTTGTTGGAAACATGACAATAACAAACTATAGCGGTTTGTTATTAGAACCAAACGTATCCTGTGATGCCTTTTCCATCATGATGGGAGAGGAGCTGTGTTCCTGGGTTGTAGTTAATCAGCTGCTCACAGTGACAGATGGTCAGATGCTGTTTTATCCACGTGTGTGTTTTCATACTGTCGAGTTCATCTCTGCTTGTTTCAGTCTCACGTACCTGTTTGCTGCAGTCGTGCCAGACTCATGAGAAACAACGTGCCAGCAATGCACTGTACCCAGGTCTGGGTCCGGTTCAGACCCGGGTCCGGTTCATGCCTAGGTTCAGTTCAGACTCAGGTCCGGTTCATGCCTAGGTCCGGTTCAGACTCAGGTCCGGTTCAGACTCAGGTCCAGTTCAGGCCCAGGTTCAGTTCAGACTCAGGTCCGGTTCAGGCCCAGGTCCGGTTCAGACTCAGGTCCGGTTCAGGCCCAGGTCCGGTTCAGGCTCAGGTCCGGTTCAGACTCAGGTCCGGTTCAGACTCAGGTCCGGTTCAGGCCCAGGTTCAGCACTTTGCATGAACTGGCCTACATAAAAACTGTTATACATATAAATTGAAATGATTGATTGATTGATTGATTGATTGACTGATTGACTGATTGGTGGGGTTGAACTTCTCCTGAATGACTCGTGACCTCAGTATTTCCTGCCTTGTGTGTTTGCCCTCTGCCGTCTTCAGATCAGACTCTTTCCTACCTGTTTCACCTGCAGCTGATCCGATGTATTTTTCAGCAGAACAGAGTCGAGATCCCGTCGACGTCGCAGACCTGCTCATGTGAAATAAAGGCCGTGTTGTGGGTTGATCTTCTCCTGCTGAGTTACGTCATGTGTTCTTCTGCTCCTTCAGTCATGTAAAATTCATGGTACACATTTCTCCACTTTAAAAGCCGACAGTGCTTTCACTGCTTGTTCTTCATCTGCAAAACAAACCCTGTGATGAGTTCCTCCTCCTCCGACCGAGATCCACATGTTCAGACCTGATCAGTCAGAGCGACAGAGGAACCCAACTCCGAGGAAATTACAAACTGTGTCTGTGAGATAAAAACAAAAACCTGGAGGGACAAACATATCAGACTGACGGATAGAGACACAAATAAAAACAAACTCAGTGAGGAGCAGAACGAGGAGAGAAACAGAGGAAATGTGTCAGGCTGGGGTACGGTGGCCCGGAGAGCCCAACAACCTGCAGCTGAAGACAACATGTGCAGCGTGTCCAGCTCTGAGGCCTCAGACTGAAATTATCCTCAACCTTTCTGCTCTTCGAGATATTTATGTTTTTGGATTAAAGTGATTAAAGTGATTTATGTTGTTCTCTAGATTCATGAAGAGTCGAAGCTTTGATTCAAACTGTGAACGTAGAGACTTCAGCTGCCGTCAGATATTTCAGTGTGACTCAGTCCGTCCTCCGTCCACACAGCAGCCCCTCGAGTGCGGTTCATGAAAACCTCCTTCAGTCCCTGAGCTGGAGCTTTTGTTTTCCACCCAACTGAAACAAAGTGGTGCAGCTCGACACTCAGCCAGCAACACAACGTCTGGACCATAGACTGTATAAAATATGGACGTAGTGTCCGTGACGTCACCCATAGGTTTCTGAAGAGCAAAAATGAAGCAAATCGTAGTGCGCAGCCATCTTGGTAGCCTACCTCCGGTTACTCCAAATATGGACAAAGAGGTGGAGCGAGGGCGGAGCTGAGGCGGGTCCTATGGGCCGGCTGAATGAACGCTATTGGCTGAAAAAAGCCGCTTTATTCGAAATAATCAAACTAGCTACGGCTAACCAGCTAGGTTAAATGCTAAATATCGTTGCTAGCCGGCTAACCCCACGACGATCTCTTTCCCAAACTCAGTGACTAGAATTAGCCGGGGTGACGCCCTTTAGACCGTCAGTGGCTAGTTGTCAATCAAAGTGGTGCCACTTAGATTGACAGCTATGAATTGTGCATAATGATGTATGCTGTATATTTTAAACGAACGCCTTATAAAAAAATTCGCCCCCCCCAGAGTTGTCATGGAGTAGAAAAACAGCTTATGAGACTAGAGCCATGTTTTGAACCAGGCTGTAAATATGTTTTTTTCTGTCGTAAAATTGGACATTTTAACATGGGGCTCAGATGTAATTGACTCCCTTCTGCAGCCTGCTCTAGTGGTTGTTCGAGGAACTGCAGCTTTTTTGCACTTCCTCATTGGCTTCATTTTTCAGCGCCGGAGGTTGTTTCTTGGTCTGGACCTGGTTTCAGGCTCCCATCATGCCTCAGTGCTGCTTCAGAGGAGATAAATCTTTTTTTTTGTTGCCCTCTTTGGTGTTAAAATGTAAAGAAGTGTCACATCGACAGTTTTCAGAAACTGGAGGGAAAGAGAGAACTGTCAGTAAAAAGTGAGCAGCTCTAAACGGCGTCTGCTCCTCATTAACACTGAGCTCTGTGGTAAGCTCCACCCAGCTGGCACGTCCAGGACGCCAGAGCAAACCACAGACTCTCTGCACACACTGACAGGCTCCGCTGGGCTCCGCTGGGCTCCGCTGCTCCAAACATGTGTGACCTCTGAGCGACCTTCAGAGCCACATGATTGGATCCCACAGGGAGTCCATCTGGGCCCTGATTGGCTGAGAGGGAGGCTGAGCTCCGATGTCATCGATTGCTCAAGTAGTTGTTGATGTTCAAGTGGGAACAAGTGTGTGTGTGTGTGTGTGTGTGTGTGTGTGTGTGTGTGTGTGTGTGTTTGAATAATGAGTGACAAAGACTGATGAGAAACTCTGTCTGTCATAAGTTTGTGGATAGCATCTCATCATCATCGTCTTGTTGTAGAGAAACAACAAATCCGGGCTCAGGAGACGTGTCTGTTCCTGGGGGCGGAGTCATGACTTCTGCTGACGTCACAAAAACACCTGACGTGTGTGTGTTGTTTTCTGTGTGTTCTCAGGCTGACCAGCAGTACGCCAGCAGTGTAGCCGACAACCTGAAGCGCCTGTAAGTCCACCTGCATGGTGGGATGCCGTTTCTATGGCAACAGATACGAGAGGGGGTTATTCACCTTCTGTGTGTGCGTGTTGTGTTCACATCAGCCTTTGATCACTGCTGTGTGTGAACAGCTGTGTGTGTGCCATTGTTCCCGGCATGTAGTCAAAGTGCAGCATGTTAATGCATGATTAATTTATTACACACACACTCACACACACACACACACACTCGGGCTGCAGGATAAACTGTGTCAGAAGCAGGAACCTTTTTGTAAAAACAGTTTTTCACTCTCAGATCGAGTCTGATGTTTCCTTCCTTCACTTCCTCTTCGGTTCCTTCTCCCTCCTTTTGTTCCCCCTCAGCTTCTTCTTCATCTCCCTCAATCTTTTCTTTCTTCTCTACCTCTTTATTTCCTTTACTCCTCTACATTCTCTTTTCCTTTATCCTGCTTTTAATCTCTACTTCTTCCCATCTTTCCTGCCTCCTTTTGGTCTTTCGTAGTTTCAATCAGTCAATCAGTTTATTGGCGTCACATGTAAAGACACTGTGTTATAATAAAGATCATACAAAAATAAACAACTCTGAACTTTGAAGAAAACTAACGTCATCTTTGTGTCTCAGTTTTCCAGCAGAGATTCAGTCGGGTTTGTTGGAGGTCGTCTCTCCTTCCGTCCACTTCTACCCCGACTTCTCTCGACTCCGAGAGTCCTTTGGAGACCCAAAGGAGAGAGTCAGGTCAGTGTGTGTGTGTGTGTGTGTGTGTGTGTGTGTGTGTGTGTGTTTGTTAATGTGTGTTTGGATGTAGAAACATGCCTTTGGTTTATTTAACACTTTTCCAACAACATGACTCAGTCTTTGTGGAACAACCTTTTATGTGTGTGTGTGTGTGCGTGTGTTCGTGTGTGTGCGTGTGTGTGTGTGTGCGTGTGTGTGTGTGTGTGTGTGTGTGTGCGTGTGCGTGTGTGTGCGTGCTTATGGCTTCAGTACAGGAAACTCCTCTTTCACCATAAAAGTCTGTTTTAATAACAGCATGAAATTAATCATCAGTCTTATTTTTCTCTCAGCAGCTGTTTAGTTACTGAGCAGCTTTTTGTTTTGTTTCTTCTTCAGATATTACAATTGTTTATTTTACTTTGACTTCATCATATTTTGTTGACGTGTTGTTTCAGCTGCCTCTGTGAAGCTTTTTGTGACCAACAATATTCAGTGATTGCAACAACGGTGCTGTTGTTTGTTGTTGTAGGAAACACGATGAGCCAAAGTGACGCTTGATTACTCGAGTACATGTACTTAGTTACAGCAGTGGGACTGTCAGCGATGGACAGATGAAAGTGTAAATGTGGACGTTATTCTGTCCTTGAGCACTTGTCTAAATCAGACTGAAACTGAAAGATTGACAGACTCACAGTCGTTGTGATCATATGTGATCATGTAATAAAGATCTGAAACATGTCCGGTTGTTGAAGTGGAGAACGAACACAGACAGGAACAGCTGAAGATCTGCTGCTCGCTCTTTCTTCTGTTCAGAATATAAACGTGGATTTAAATTAAACATGAGGGTTTAATGGAGATTTATTTAGGTTAAATTGACTCCATGAATCAGAGGCTTGAGGAGCTGTTGGATTTTGTCCAGGACTGAAGTTTGTAGCAGCTGATGAGCACTTTGGTTGTTTGGCAGGTGAAACAAGGTCCAGACGTCTTTTTATTGAAAAGTTGCAGGTTTTAAATTCATCAGTGCATTTCAGTGATTATGTCTTCAACATGATCTCAACATGAACAGATTTCTCTGTCAAGGTGGTTAAAGAATGAAACCCTTCACATAGGTCACACATTTGAAAGTGTCTGTCCATTGACTGGTCCTGTGTCTCTGCTGGATTCACCTGTCAGGAGGCTTTCAGCTGCATCTCATGGTCTTCATCAGTCACTTGACTTTGCTCAGTTGGCATCAGGTGAAAAACAGCTTTGCTAATTTTTTAAATTTGATTCAAACTCAGGAGAAAGCAGCATGATGAGGAACTAATGCAGAACTGACCGGAACACATTTACAAGTATTGAAAGTCAACAGGAGCCTGTTGGGGGCGCTGTTTCAACACTGTTGTTTCAACGTTGTTTAAACTACGTTTCGCTTAATTGAGTCTCTGAGTTTAACTTTAACAGGACAAACTGACTTTAGCTTTAAATAACTGCAGTTTATCATGATTCTCTCTCTCTCTCTCTCACACACACACACACACACACACACACACACACACAGAGTTACTTACCTGTATGTATGTGTGTATCATTTATCAGCTCCAGTAATAAGAGAAAGTTTGGTAATGGTGTGTGTTTCTCACTCTGTGTGTGTGTGTGTGTGTGTGTGTGTGTGTGTGTTAAACAGCTCCCCAGGCTTCTGTCTGCCTGTCATGGCTAATTCATGAGGCTCTGAACCAACACTGAGCGAGCTAACGAGGCACACACGCGTGCACAGACACACACACACACACACACACGCACACACACTTAAATTGATCCTCTCGCCTTCTTGTCTCCTTGACAGAGTCGTCAGGAAACACACAAACACACACACACATTTAGAGATGACATCATTTTAGTTCATGAACTGTTGCTCCGCCCCCTTTGCTCTTGTTACTGTGGTAACGCAGGAGAGAGGAAGAGGAGGAGGACAGAAGGGTAACTTAGAGAGGAAGGGACTGAAGGGAGGAGGAGGAGTGCAGATGGATGAAGACAGGGACTAAAGAAGGAGGAGAGGAGGGACAGAAAGCTAATGGAGGAAGAATGAACACACCAGGATTCAAAACAGTGACATTTAAATTCCAATCCAATCAATCAGTAGATCCATGTTGAGTTCAGTTATGGTGAACTTTGACCTGTGAATTGGAGCTGCTGCCAATAACTTTTGTCCTCTGTCAGAGATGGAGCTGAAGTAACAGGCTTCAGTAACTTACAGTGAATGAGCTGGTGAAGGAAGAACCAGAGAAGCTTCCAGCCTGAGTCGCTGTGTGAGGAAACAGATGGGAGTGAGTGAGCGTTAAAGACAACAGAGGAAGGAAGAGAGCAGAACAGGAGAAAGTGATGGGAGACAGAGGAGGATGTGCAGGATGTGAGGTGTTCATGTCGGAGCTGTTTCCTGTTGATCAGCTGAGCTCAGACTGAAGCTGCAGACACAGAAACACCGGGTTCCACACAGCGCTTCATGTGTAAATCATCAGGATCCGGAGCACAGGCCGGGTGTTGATCCGGCGGTAAGACGGAGACAAAACTGTCACGGGATACATGAAAAAACAAAAAACAGACCAATAAGATCACGTGACTGCAAACGACCAATGAGGCTAAATGTTGAAGAAAAGAAAGGAGAATCAGCTGGAGAGACGCACGGACTCATCTCTCGCCCTCCCTCTCTCTCTCTCTCTCTCTCTGAGCGACAGCCGTCAAACTCTCACCTCAGACGTAGCGTGGGCGTGGCCTGACGTGATCCGACTTCCCCCTGTCTTCCTCACTCGCACTCAGTGTTTACATTCATTGTTGTGAGTGCAGTGAGATTTCCAAGTGATTTAAACTCAATAAAAGACACAGCTGTCCAAATTTAACACTTCAGAATTTAATCAAAACACTGAGACAAATGAGGTGCTGGATCCAATCAAATAAGTGCCGGTCAAAATGTGGAAGGTGTCGGATCTTGTTCCGACGGGATCCGGCCCAAAGTAATCCCTGCAGGGTGAAAACACTGCTGTTCTTTGTCCCCTGGATCTGCTCTGATGTCCAGGACGTGTGCAGCTGGAGACAGATGGACTGATGTAAGAGATCCTGTAACAACACGTCTCGTCTCCTTAAACACTGGAGGCAGAGTGATTGATTGACTGATTCGTCCTCTTCAGCACTGTTTGTATGCAAACTGAAGCGTGGCTGTCTGAGGAGAAGCCCATTACAAGTTTCCTCTGTGGACTCTGGTGGACGGCGGAGAATGAGCCTCGCAGCCGTGGCCTCGCATGTTAAACCCTGGTTGATGCTGTGAACGTACGGCACAGTGAGGATGAGCAAAGTACTCAAAGTACTGAAAGTGTACAACAGTGAAAGTACTTGCTGGGCAGAATGATCCCGTTCAGGCTGCTTTAATTTCACTTATGTCATATGATTATTACTGATGAATCATTTGAATGTGATTTTAATGTGAGAGAAGATGAAGCCACCTTTATTCTATAAGGATCATGTTATGGAAACTGATCACATGTTTTCTTTGTAAAACTCAACTGAACTTCCACGTACACGTCTCGTACACGAGAAAAGAGCTGTGTGATGTGAAGCAGTGGCTGTAGCTGGGTGGAGGATCAGCTGACTGCTCCTCCACGTCGAAGCGTCCTGTCGATGGCCGGGGGGGAGACACAGAGACGAGGCTGCTTCTGTGTGAACTTTACTGTTTCCCTATAAAAAGCTCCTGTGCCCAGGATTGTTTTAGACCTCAGCGGGTTATAAAAAGGCTATTGACTCCCTGTAGTAAAAAACACTTTAAACTGTGGATAAACTGCTGTGAGGAGATGAGTGGAGGCTGGGGGGGGAGGGGGTGTTTATTTATGGCACAATAAAGCGAAAGAGGCGACGGGGGGGTGGGGTCATATCTGCAGGGCTGGAGGAGTCAGACACCATGTGTTCATCACATGCTACATCAACTTGGACAAAGACGTCCTCTGATACTTCATCGTCTGTTTTAAGGCTCAGACTTGATGCTGCAGGAAAATTCAGTTCGTATCATCGAACCATTAAATCCACACAGCAGAGACGCTGCAGCTCCGTCTTTGGTTTTCTGAAATGCTCCCATGATTCAGATCGAAAGATAAGATGAAACATGATGGTAACAATCATTTCTACATTTCATTTTTACTGTTTCATCTTGAGTTTATTCTCAGTGATTGGAGAAGAATGTTCAGCTTAATTAAAAGGAACTGAGGAAGATAAATACACATATTTGATAAATGTTCATTTGAAATTGAATTGAAATTGCTTCATTCAGTGATGGAGGAAGTTATTTGGATCATTTACTTTGGTAAAAGTACTAACGCACTGATCGAAGTAACGAGTCACTAAAGCTGTAAGATACATGTAGTGAAGTAAAAAGTACAGTGTTTCTATACTCTGTTACTTTCCCAACTGTAAAGAAGAATATCACTGTGAGCAGACTGACCTGTACACAGACTTTGTCACGAAAGGGAAACACTGTTCCTTTAAGGCCACGACATGAATTTGATCACTTGAGTTACTTTGCAGATTCAGATGAACTGTACAAAAACTAATCCACAAATAAATCATGATGTAATATTATAAACTGATGTAAAACTTTGTTGATCCTCAGGAGAAACTCTCAAACTCACAGCAGGATATGACGTCATGAAAGTGAGCTCCGCCTTCACCAGCTGCAGCGTTGATGATGAACACATCAGTGTCAATGATTATTATCCAATAAGAGAATATATGTTACTTTGAAATGGGCCTACTTTAACTCTTTGGTACTTTAAGTATGTTTTGATGCTGATTTCTCTGCTGGTATTTCTGCACTTGACTGTGATGGAAGTGAAACCAGGCTGATGTTGCTGTCGGAGCAGAAACACCTGAGTGTTGAGTTTCCTGCAGCCTCCGTCTGCTGCCGCTGTAAATATTGAACAGTGTGTGTGTGTGTGTGTGTGTTTGCTCTGTGCTGTTTACTGACCCTCGTCTGTACACACACTGATTCAATCCATGGCTGATTGCTTTGTGCTGTTTGTGGGACTGACTGGTGTTTAAGGACCGCCGGGGTTTTTCCATTACACAGGCTGAAAGCATTGATGGAAACGTGTGGCGTTAAAACTTTAATCCTTCGTGTAAGAAACAACAGATCTCACTGAGGGATCTGGAGCCACAGTGTTTTCACTTGTTTCCTCTCATGGTGACACGGCTCCGGCTCTGGATGTAGATACGTTCAGTGATGATGAAGATGAGCTGCTGTCCACAGACGTCTGTATGCTTTGTCATGTTGTTTGTCTCACGACTGCGCAGCTTTATGTTCCAGGGTGAGATCTTCATGTTGATTTGAATAAGACGATGTAGAGAACATGGTGAAGTGATGAAGATGATGAAGGTGTCTGGATGAAGATGTTGTCACAGATGCTGAAGGTTCAGATGATTTTGTAGATTTAGCTGATGTTTGTTTTGACAAACAGACTCAGAGCAGCTGATTGGCTGAGCAGCTGATTGGCTGAGCAGCTGATTGGCTGAGCAGCTGATTGGCTGAGCAGCTGCAGTGTCTCCATGTTGGTTCTCTATCAGAGTTTAGTGTCCTGCACTGGTCAGACTGCGACGGTCAACACACACACACCCTCTACATCAGTGTGGTACCACAGCAAAGTGTGTGTGTGTGTGTGTGTGTGAGACAGAGAGATCTCATGGCTCATTGAATCTTTTGTCCCTGGCGGCATTTTTCTGATTATCCACTAAGCAGCCTGTTATTATAGCTTACTGTGTGTGTGTGTGTGTGTGTGTGTGTGTGCGTGCGTGCGTGCGTGCGTGTGCGCGTGTGTGTGTGTGTGCGTGCGTGCGTGTGCGTGCGTGTGTGTGTGTGTGTGTATTTATTGCACAGTTGTGGATAATCTTTGTCTCCTCCTCTCACCTTCTTCTTCCTCTTCTTCCTCTTCTCCTCCCTCTTCATTTCCCTCCTCCTCCTCCTCCTCCTCCTCCTCCTCCTCAGGTGGAGGACGAAGCAGAACCTGGACTACTGTTTCCTGATGATGTATGCTCAGTCTAAAGGAACTTACTACGTCCAGGTAGGAGGGGAAACACCGTACAGTTGTTTCATGACAACATGACCTAATCAAAGCTTTATCTGACAGGCTTTTATTGTGAAATATCTGCAGGAAGTGTTGAGTTTCATTGGGCTTAACATTGACTGCACAGACCTCACAAACACACTGAACAGAAACAGTGTTGTTTTTAAGGTGAGGACGACATGAGTCTGTTATTATCCTGGTTTATCTTGTGTGACATTGTTTTATGAAGAATTCCTGACTCCTGATGCTGCTTTTGGTTTTATTTTTGCGGCCGTGATGTGAAACCGTTTAGAGAGGAGAAGGTGTGTTCCTGCTGAGTGGTTCTGGACGAGCAGTCATCAACAACGTGTTCTGTCATTTAATTGTGGAGGAGTTCAGAAAAGCTGACTGCGACTCTCTGGCCCCGTTGACACATGTTGATGAATACAAACACTCTCTCTGTTGAATTATATGAATATACTTATTAAAGTCCTGGCACCAGGAAGCAAACGACACAGCATAGTGTCAGCGTGTATGAATCAATCAAAATCCAGTCAGACCCAGTTTCCAACAAACGTGAAGAAACCCAGACGTGTTGGCAGTCTGAACCTCCTCTGATGTCACAGCTCACAGTTTCCCTTTTGACTTATTCAACAGACGATTGAACAGTGATTCACAGAAACTCTGCATCAGGATAATCACTAATAACTGAACTAATAACTGAACTCAACAAACGTGAATTCACCTCAAGAGAAGAAACAGTCGATTCATTTTTCTGCTGTCTGTATTTTTCTCTCCTGACTTCTGTGTCACAGTGTCCTGTAATGAGACGAAGTGATCACACAGAGGTTAGATATGTGACGTGTCTTTCATCCTCTTCAGATCATTATGAATCAGAATCCGTCATGTCAATATGATCAAACACAAGATCTCTGTGTTGAAAACATTAACTCTGACCTGAATTTACAGCCTGTAAAATTCAGGCATAAAAAGACTGAACAACATGTTCACGGTGTAAAATTTCAGCCGTCGACTTTCACATCTGGGACTGGGCTGATGTCACTGTCTGGATCGAATAAATCAGGACGGCCATTAAAATAAGAAGTGTCTCTGATGTAATTCTGCTGGTGTGTGAAGCTGATGAAACTGTTGCATTGTGGGTAGACTGACGGCGACGCTAATGGAGGTGTCTCTGAGGCTTCATCACACGGCCTTTGTTCCCTTCAAAGATGAAAAGAAGAAGAAACAGACACAGACTGTTTCCTCCAGTTTCCCCGAGATCTGAGAGAAAAACATGTTCAACCAGAGCAGGTGTGGACGAAACCTGTTGAAGGTTCATGAAGAGAGAAATACCTCACATGTTGATGGAGAGAGAGAGAGACAGGGAGAGAGAGAGGGAGAGAGAGAGAGGGAGAGAGACAGAGAGAGAGAGGGAGAGAGACAAAGAAAGACAGAGAGAGGGGGAGAGAGAGAGAGGGAGGGAGAGAGACAGAGAGAGAGAGAGGGAGAGAAGGAGTATATAGTATATAACGTCACACATTATTCTTATATATTGTTGGAGACGTTATAGTTTTGTAAAACAAAGTAAAACCCTCTGAATGAGCTTTGAACCAAACTCTGCAATTTTCTGCATAAACAAATCTCAAAATTTCACATTTTAATAGGTCTCTTTTTTCATTTATTCCTCAGCCTTTCTTGTGGCCAGGAGCTAAATGAATTCTCCGATGTCTTTGATGTAAATATAAATCAATATAAGTCAGTTGTTGAGAAGGTTCCTGTTGTGGGATGTGAGTGAGCGGAGGGCGAGCGACAGGCAGCTGAAGCTGAAAGACGCTCTTGGATTCAAGCCGTGTGGACTGTCAGTAGAAAGCCGCAGCGTTTTCTCTGCTCTCTGTTTCCAGGAAGGTGTTGGGTCATTTTCACAGTCAGGACTCGAAATGATTTGTGGAGCCCGATGTTTTGGTTGTTTTCTCTGGGCCGTGGGATCTGAGGCTCTTTGTGTGAAGGGCTGTTGTGATGAGCGGGTTTGTCCTTGAACGCAGCTCTCCCTGCCGGAGCTGGACCGGCTTGTTTTTCTGGCTATTTTCCAGTGATGGAGCAATCTCCCCGCCATCATCTCTGCCGGCGGCGCCGCTGCCGGAGCTCGGCCGCTCCCACACAAAGCGTTTTGACAGGAACAAATTGCCAGAGTCGCCGCTCTGACACCTCGACTCGCTCTGAACTTTGCAGAGTTTTTGCTGGGTGCTGTGTGGCGACGGGAGGAGGTGGAGGTAATGACGACGTGAACGTCTGTCTGGAAGCATCTGAAAGGTTCAGGCTCCACAGGTTTTTACTGCACAGGTGGATTATTGAACCCTTTTAATTAGATTCATTAACGAGTCCTCACATTCCATCTTCTGCCTCTGAACGACGTCTCCGTGTGAAGTGATCTGTGACACCTCAAACCTTCACACAGATCTGGATTCACGTCCAGTATGAATGAGATCAGTTGAACCCTCTCACTTCCAATAGCACCGTCTGTCCGGGGCCCACACATGTAAAATGAGCCCGATTATCAGTGAAAACCCAAGATTGAAAAACAACATCACAGAACATGTAGCTGATAATACTTCTGTACTTGTACTGAAGTAACTTGTAATGGAGTATATCTACATGTTTGTATTTGTACTTTTACTGAGGTAAAGGTTCTGAGTACTTCTTCCTCACTCTCTCTCTCCTTCTCTGTCTCTCTCTGTCTCTCTCTCTCTCTCTGTCTCTCTCTGTCTCTGTCTCTCTCTCTGTCTCTCTGTCTCTCTCTCTGTCTCTCTGTCTCTCTGTCTCTCTCTCTGTCTCTCTCTGTCAATTTTCAATTTTTTCAATTTAAATGAGCTTTATTGGCATGACAGTTGGTTAACAATATTGCCAAAGCTATTACAAGTTTATGAACAATGGATAATAAATGACAACAATTCAGAACAAGAACATTAGAAATATTACAATAACAACTAAAGAAACTATGTACAACTATGATAACAAATTATTAAGAACAATTTAGAAACAATTTTTTTTCTGTCTCTCTCTCTCTCTGTCTCTCTCTCTCTCTCTGTCTCTCTCTCTGTCTCTCTCTCTGTCTGTCTCTCTCTCTGTCTCTCTCTGTCTTTGTCTCTCTCTGTCTCTCTGTCTCTATCTCTCTCTATCTCTCTCTCTGTCTCTCTCTCTCTGTCTCTCTCTCTCTCTCTCTCCCTCTCTCTCTCTCTCTCTCTCTCTCTGTCTCTCTCTCACAGCTGGAGGACGACATAGTCGCACGTCCAAACTATTTCACCACCATGAAGAACTTTGCTCTGCAGCAGCCGTTGGAAGAGTGGATGATCCTGGAGTTTTCTCAGCTCGGCTTCATCGGTGAGTCGACAACAGCAACAACTGTAATAATCATCATCATCATATCAGGCTGAGCAGGTTCAGCTCATACAAACACCCTGAGCATCTTCTGCTTTCTTCACATGATAGGTGAGCTTTGATCCCGGCCAGTGGTGACAGGCAGGTTTTTATAACCACAGTTTAATAAAGGCCAGTTTACAGCTTATGGCAAACACTGAACCAAGTCTAAGATCATGTTGTAGTTAGTGTTTGTGTGTGAGTGTGGTTCCACAGAGGTTTGCTGGAGACTGGTGACACATGATTTTCCCGAAGGTCAATAAGGACGTTGTCAGTGGGAAAGTTTGTGTTGAAGCAGCGAGGAGCCTCTGACAGGAAGCTCAGCTCTGCTCCTTCTCTTGGTGAAGTGAAACCCAGCAGATTAATTGAAGCGTCACCGCCGTCTGATCTGACTCTAATTATTCTGTCAAGGCTAATCAATGACCTCTGTCCTGGTGGATCCAATCGGCCGACGCTGACACGTGGGACGCAGCCGTTACTCACCTGGAACCACAAACTGATTTGAAGTCGGTTTCTCCTCAGAGCCGTGACGGACGGAGGCATCGAGAGCCAGGAAGTAGAAAGACCATTGTTCTGATCAGCAGCAGTTTCTGGTTAGAGGCGCGACGCAAAATTGAGCTGATTGATGGATTGATGGGAAATTGATCTCCAGCTGTTTTGATAATCAGTTCTGTGAGTTCAGCTGCTCAGATGTGTGGATTTGCTGCCTCTGTCTTCAATATCAAACTGAATCTCTCAAGGCCTTGCTTCTTTTTTTGTGTTTACAACTGCAGCCTCACACACACGAGATTACCCACCCTCATTTTCTTCCCATGAGGCCTTGCTGCTCCACTTCCCTCTAATAGGTCCCTGAGCACGCCGCCCGCCATTACTGAGGCCGGCGACAGGAGAATCAAAGCAGAGCTTCTGTCAAACACAAAATCACCTCTAACAACCTGGACGTCCAACTGAAACGCTCCAACGGCTCCGGGAGTGAAAGCTGCTTTCAGCCCGAGCGGAGAATCGACCCCGGCGCCGTGTGTGAGCGAACGTCGAGCTTCTTTACATCGATGAAGACGATGCTGAACGTCACATGTCTCACTGTCTGTAAGCTGCACAGTAAAAACCGTCCCAGGCTGTGACTGTGGTGAAGGACACAGACGTGTTGGAAACAGTTCTCTGTGGAGTCCAACTGCAGCCTGGGTGTTTGTTTCACCGTCCAACAGCAGGCCAACAAACATCCAACCATAACATAGAAATGATTAGGCTATTTGGGTAGTTTTCATGTCCATCAACGTTTGGGAATTACAGTTTTAAGGGTGTTGGATGTTTGTTATTTGTCTGACCAGACTCAACCATCCGGACTCACGACATCAGGAGCTCATGGCTCCATTCCTGCTCCCCAGAGGAGGATATTTCCTCTGGTGCCACCTACAGGACAAACTTTATCTTCATAACCTCATGGCTCAAAAAGGAAAGACAAGACATTTTCAGTCTAAAGTCTCCTGAAGATTCACCTGCAGCTCTTCATCCATCTGATGGAGTCAGGTCCAACAACGTCTTAACTCTGGAGCAACAAAACACAAGATGCTTTTAGATGATGATGTCATTATTCAAATCATGAAATGGTTTGTGAGATAGATCCTATGAACTTCTCGTGAAAATGTGACCTGGACAAAACTTTGACCCAAACTGAAAAACCTTTGAACCGAGTTTAGTCCAGTTTGAACCAATGTATTTGAAAGAGAAGGTGACCTGGTTTGACCTTTAGCATCAAGCGACTTTAATTCACTCACAGTTTCAGTCTTATTATAAAACATTAGCACTTAATGATTTAGCAGTAATGAGGTAAAAACATTAGTATTTCGGACCAGAGAACACGACTCTGAGCTCCAGGCGTCGCTTCCTCCATCAAAAGAAATTAAACATTTTAAGTGTGAATTATTGATTTGACCAGCTGCAGAGGAGAAAACAATCAATTATGTCATTATGTGTGTTCAATTCTCCCGCTGGTGAAACCATGCGACACACACACACACACACACACACACACACACACACACGCACGCACGCACACACACGCACACACACACGCACACACGCACACACACGCACACACACAGACACACACACACGCACACACACACGCACACACACACGCCATTTCTGACCCTTTAATCATTAGAACTTGTGATCAACGTGTTCAGAGCTGAACATTTTCTAGTTAAATGAAATAAGCTCGTATTTCTGTTTGGTGACAGCCTGAAGAGAGAAAACCTCAGATGTGAAGCTGATGAAACTGTTGCATTGTGGGTATGGTGACAGTGAAGTTAATGGAGGAGTGTGCGTCCCAGTCTTTGTTCTTGTCCCTGACATGAAGTGTGTGGGACAGAAGAGGGTGATGAAGACAGTCCAACATGGCCGAGCTGAGCCGCTGAGATCAGGCCGGAGGGACTGGATCACAATCATGATCAGACTCAACTTTCATGTCGGGACTCAAATTGAAAAGTGCTTCACTTCACACAAAATGCCACCAGACAGAAACACAATGATGCCTCATGAGATTTAAAGCACCAGATGTTTGAATTAATCTCATTCATATGAATCATAAGATTCTCAGGAGAAAAGTTCAGAAATCAACAGGATTGGTTAGTTTATAGATCTCTAGTTTACTGAGGGGAAAGTCAGGTGAGATAAATATATAAAAAGTGAAGAATAAATAAATAGAAGTTTATAAAATAAAAATAAGCTTAGAAATAAAATAGAATTGTGCAAAAGTATAAATAATAAAAAATAGAATATGAAATCTGTGTAAAGTGAAATGTAGTCAAATATACAACATAATGTTTAGTATAGAACAACAATATACAACAGAATATTTATAACAGTGAGTTAATAAATCATGTTTGTATAAACAGAAAATATTTACATAAGATCTGAACGAGAGCGGAACAGAAGAAGCTTTAAACCTTTCAATGATCAAAACAACTCAGGAATTTAGCCTGAAAGAAAAGACGCTTTGGATGAAATGAAATCCAACAGGATTAAAGCAAAGTGAAAATTCTGTCCTGTTTCTTTTCTGGCTGCTGTGACCTTTGACCTCCTCATTGTTCCATGTGATGTTGCTAAAGGCAGAAAGTGAAGCTCAGAAATTAAACACACCACCTGAATCTTAACCAACATTTAACCAACATTTAACGGACCCCTCGTGCGACGTGTTTCTGTTCAAACACGATCTGAAGAAAAGCTCTTTAACAGCAGATTGAAAACAGGTTTTCAGGCCTGACAGATGAAACCGATCCTTTAAAGTCTGACCTCTCCTGGTTTTACTGGCTGCAGGTCTGATGCGTGGTTTGTGTCCGTTCATATATTTATTATAAGACATATAGAAGATTAGTACCGAGAAAACAGATGTGAAAAACATTTGCTGTTTGCACAGAACATAAAGCTCTTAACTAATGAAAATACTGTCATCGGTTAAATGATCCAAAACATTTATACACAACTGAGACGAATGAACCAACTGACTCAGTGGAAAGACTGATCTTCATTTGTAAATGAAAAAACCTGAAGCTGTCAGACAGTATCCTCCAAAACCTGCAGTCACATCGTTTGGACATTCACTGAATCCAAAGCTCTGAAAGGAAAGTTTTGATTGGAGCAGCTCTTTGAAGAAGCTTGGACGAGACAAAATGTCCTCACTTCTAACAGTCTGATTGGTCGTCACACAGATGGAGATGGTCCACCTCCATCTCTCTCCTCCTCCCTCTCTCCTCCTCCATCTCTCCTCCTCCATCTCTCCTCCATCTCTCTCCTCCTCCATCTCTCCTCCTCCATCTCTCTCCTCCTCCCTCTCTCCTCCATCTCTCCACCTCCATCTCTCCTCCTCCATATCTCCTCCTCCATCTCTCCTCCTCCATCTCTCCTCCTCCCTCTCTTCTCCATCTCTCCTCCTCCCTCTCTTCTCCATCTCTCCTCCTCATCTCTCCTCCTCCCTCTCTTCTCCATCTCTCCTCCTCCCTCTCTCCTTCTCCATCTCTCCTCCTCCCTCTCTCCTCTTCCCTCTCTCCTCCTCCCCCTCTCCTCTTCCCTCTCTCCTCCTCCCTCTCTCCTCTTCCCTCTCTCTTCTTCCCCCTCTCCTCTTCCCTCTCTCCTCCTCCCTCTCTCCTCCCTCTCTCCCCTCTGATGAAGACAGAGCTCCATAGAGCTGCAGATACATGAAGATCTGCTTCACCTCATATTTTCACAGTGAATAAACCCGGAGCTCTCGCTCCGTCCTGACGTCCACTGAGGACGTGAGTTCAGCCGTTCCTCTGCTCTGATCGATACAGAGCCCAGAAGCTGCTGGATGCCGCCTCGTGTTCCCTGGTTTGTTTGTTGAAGAGTCTGAGCTGCACCACGTCCCCTCGTTACCATACTCAGCTGCTGTTTTTATCACTTTCTCTGGCAGCTCGAAGCCTCTCGCTCTGCCAGCCGGCCTGGTTTGAAATTGAATTTGTTGGAGAGATGATAGAGCGAGGCAGAGGGACAGAGAGAGAGGGAGTGATTTCAGGAGCGATGGAGGTGAATACAGATGGAGGAGAGCGGCGGAGCCCAGCAGGAGTCTCGCCTCCCATTTCACACGTGGACGTTTGTGTTTCTGTCGTCTTTTCTTCTTCCTGACCGTCTGAACCCCCCCCCCCCCTCCCCCCGTCCTCCCTCTGGTCCTCGCCTCTGACCTTACCAATCCTCTCCGACCTCGAGTGGCCTGCGAGCAGCGGCTGCTTTAATAGATTCATCAGGGTGAAGCTGACTCACTGAATTAAATCAGACGAGGAGCTGCAGCGCTGCGGGCCGCTCTCAACTCAGCTGCTCAGATTTGGGTTTTGCATTTGCTAAGTTTAGCTTCGGTCCGGCCTGGTTTACGTCTGCGGGGGTTTTTATTCTGTTGCCTCGTCGCACATCCGGCCCTTCAGAGGCTGAGGCGTCCAGACGGATCAGGGCCGACCAGAAGGGGGCGGGGCCGATCTTCTGTTGGCCTTTCAGTTTGCCTCGTCATCGTCCCGTCCACTGAGACGCTTCAGCTTTGACCTTTCATTCCCAGGGAACGTTCCCTCGGCGCAGCCAGACTCTGTGTTCATCCCCGCCCACAAACCAACCAACTGAACACTGAGGACTGAGGACTGTAAAGACGTGAGGTCAGGAGAGAATCCAGGCAGCTTCACTTCCTGCAGTGACTCGGCTTCACGCTGATGGACACGGAACGCTCCGGAGTCCAGAAGCCTGTGCACAAAAACTGAAGGAGCCAAGACGACTACAACTCCCAGAGTGCATTTCACTAACCAACGTCCAGTCACAGAGCTTCGCTTCATCAGAGTGAATCAGCTGGTTCAGTCAGAGCCGCAGCGTCCAGCTCAGTGCTCATCAGCAGCGAAACGTCCTGTCTGAGTCTGTGAGATGTTTGAAATCACAGCTCAGCGGCTTCTGATTCACACATTTCACTAATTAATGTGCACAAAGAGGAAAATTTACTCTGAGTAAATCTTTGTTGTTTTACTGCATCAGTTTTCATGAGGAGGCTGTTCAGAGCTCACACTTTCTGTCAGTTTGTCACCGATCAGTTCAGAACTCTCTTAAAATCCATGTCATGACGTTTTTTTTCTTGGTGACCATAAATTTTGTATATCATGTATATAATCCATCAAATATCTTTGATATTATCAAATAAATAAAAAACATTTCCAAACAGTTCAGTTGTTCTGAAAAAGAAAAGGAGACTCTGAGGAGCTGATAAACACAGGAACACACAGGAAACGACCTGGAACTAAATCCAAGCTTTTCTTCTGACAGGGAAGATGTTCAAGTCTTTGGACCTGTCGCTCATCGTGGAGTTCATGCTGATGTTCTACAAAGACAAGCCCATCGACTGGCTGCTGGACCACATCATGTGGGTCAAGGTGTGCAACCCGGAGAAGGACGCGGTGAGTTCCTCATCCTGCTCATGTGTCTGATCCGTTTCACCAGTGTCAGTGTTCGCTCACACACAGCTCATGGAGCGCAGGGTTCTAACGGTGCCTGTTTCTCCCTCTGTCAGAAACACTGTGACAGACAGAAAGCAAACCTGAGGATTCGCTTTAAACCGTCTCTCTTCCAACACGTCGGCACTCACTCGTCTCTGGCTGGAAAAATACAGAAGCTCAAGGTAACCAATGACTCTGTGTGTGTGTGTGTGTGTGTGTGTGCATATGTGTGTGTGTGTGTGTGTGTGTGTGTGTCTGTCTGTCTGTCTGTCTGTGTGTGTGTGTCTGTGTGTGTGTGTGTGTGTCTGTGTGTGTGTGTCTGTGTGTGTGTGTGTGTGTGTGTGTCTGTGTGTGTGTCTGTGTGTGTGTGTGTCTGTGTGTGTGTGTGTGTACACTTGTACATCCTTCTTTGTCAGAGTTCGTGTCTCAGTGAGGACTTTTCTCTGGCCTCACTCTCAGACTCGGTCTGAAGGTTCAGGTGTTTGCTTGTGATGATGAAGGTTGAATTGATGCTTGTGTTTGTGTGCAGGTCAATGCAGAGCAGATTCAAATTATACTTTTATCCATTAGTCACTTTTCATGTTTAATTCAAAGGTACATTTAGTTTACATGACAACTTTTAAGGAAGTCTGTTTTACTAACTTCCATTTTCACCGTGCTCTTCCTCTATTTCAGCCTTGTCTTGGTCCAACATGGACATTAGTTAAAGTTGGATCATGTTTGAGGGAAACAGGGAGCATCAGTTCCTGCCTTCCTGTTCCAGGAGACTCAGGTTTGGCAGTGTTGTAGTTGTAGCACATGAAATAAGATGGTTCAGATCCTGCAAATGAAACACTTTGTCAGAGTTCGTGAAAGATTAAAGTCAAATGTTAAACATATGTAAAGTGGGACAGAGTCCTTGGTCAGGACCTGGACCTCCACTCCTCTGAGCAGACCAGGTCCTCTGGTGCTGATCCTCCCATAGAACAGATTTTCTCTGGGTGGATAAAATAGTGGATCATATATTTGAGCTGTGTCTGCAGACTGAAGCCTCCTGCCCCCCCTCCCCGCTCGTCCTGGTCGGCTGTGGCAGAGAGGTGGAAACGGGCCGAGGTTCAGTGTGAGTTCAGTCTGTGCAGATTAAGATTGAAAGCCTCTGCAGTCGTCGGCTGGGCTGCGGCAGCTCGGGTTCCTGCCGGCCGCTCGCAGCTCCACGCCTCGGCTCGCCTCTGATTACTGTGTTAGGAGCGATGGATGCTCGCCCGCTGACTGCTGCCGCAATCTGCTCCAATCAATGGGATATTGATGGGGCCGTCCTGGACCGGCGCCTCCTCCACAGAGGCCTGAGCTGGAGGAGGAACCTGCTGCAGCTGTTCCCTCTGAAACGCTCAGCACCGTTCAGGAAACCAGTCCAGAGGTAGACGATAAAGAATCAGAGTGCAGGTGGAGTTTAATCGTTAAGAGTCGAGTTAAGAGATTTGTTTACATGTGAGAAACTGTTGTGAAAAATACTCACTGAAACTGATCAGGAGTAGAAATCTTGTGTCATCTGAAGAAACGGCTTCCAACCTTTTTGCCTTTTGACCCTTGTGTAGAGAGAAATTTCTACCTTTAACCTTCGGCCACCTTTTTGCGTCTGAGCTGTCATTTTTCTACTGAGTCTCTAAAATGACAGATTTCATCAAAATGATTCCCACAACCAAACAAACAAAGGTGAAACTTGTGAAGTCAAATGTTGATTCAAGGCTGAAAACGACGACTCAAACCTGCTGGATGTTGATCAGTCCAGATTGGTTGTCTTTTCTGAGCATGTGTCTGACAGTGCATCAGATGTGACGGACAGTGTCCTGCCTGTGTCTCTGTGGGCGTGTCTGTGCTGAGCTCAAACTGGATGTGTCGTCACAGCGAGTGAGGCAGGCGCTGATCTCCTGTCAGTGGCGTCATGTTAGCAGGCAGCACCAGCACACACCTGAGACCTGAGTCCACAAACAGCAGGTTCACTCTGCTAACGCTTCCTTCCAGGATAAGGACTTTGGGAAACAGACGCTCCATAAGGGCCACGCCAACCCGCTGGCCGAGGTGACCACCAGCCTGAAGACCTACCAGCACTTCACCCTGGAGAAGGCCTACCTGGGGGAGGACTTCTTCTGGGCCTTCACCCCAGTGGCAGGAGACTTCATCCGAATACGCTTCTTCACGCCCGTCCGCATCGAGAGGTGAGAGGGCTGAGGCTGGGAGGGGCGGCCGGGTCTGAGGGGGGCGACCCCGAGGGCTCACCGGAGGTCACTGCACTGCAGAGGATGTTGAACAGGACTCTGTCTGTCTTTGTCTTTCAGGTATTTCTTCCGGAGCGGAAACATCGAGCATCCAGGAGACAAACTGTTCAACACATCGGTGGAGGTTCTGCCCTTCGATGTGAGTCTGCAAATCCAGGTTCTGAACCAGAGATCAGTCACACAACGCTTTCTTTTCATAGCTGTCATAGTCCATCATTTCCATTAGGAATAAAAATGTTCAGCTCAGAAGAGGTAAAAGCTGAGATCTGACGTCTGTCGGGTCAAGAAACTCGTCAGATGATCAGAAATGTTGGAAACAAAGCAGAAACTCTGAAGACAAAACAAAGACAAACAGAATTTCTTCCCCAGTCTGTTGGAAACTTCCATCACAGAACAACGTCCTGATTCCACCTGGACTCGCTCGAGTTGTAACTATGCTCCGAGCTGAGAGAAACTGAAATTATCCTTTACAATAAATCAGCTTCATCTTTAACAGGAGCTCGGTTGTTTGATGGGTCTGAATCAAATGATCTTGTCTCACTGCTTGACCATGAAAAAGGATGTTTTCAATAGAAATGAGTTGGATTTAATTTAAATATATTTAACTTTCAAATTTCAGTCACACGTTTAAATAAGTCATTTGACGTTCAGCATCACTGTGTTATGATGTGTTTTTGAGTGTGCTGAAATGTTCCTGTCACTTTTTTAATTTTTTTAACAGGAGGTTTTAATTTCACATACACATAGATGGAAAACCACTTTTCATTTTGACTAAATGATGATTTCGTTTGAATGTTGGCGGCCATAGACCATCAACTGCTCTGTTCCCCATCTGTAAGAAGTTTCTCCTTCAGTGAAGGTGTTTGTGTGTTTCTCCAGAACATCCAGGCAGAGAAGGAGGCCTTGACAGAAGGGAGAGAGAAAACACCAAAGTACCATCGGACAGAAGACGGATTCATCAGAATAGGTGAGTCCTGAACCAGCTGCTCCGCCAGTCCGTCCCTGATCCCGAGATCCCGAGGGCCACGAGTCTCTTTTCTTTACTGCAGGAAACTGTGGTCATTTCAAAGACACTAACTGAAACCTGAGCTGAACACAGAGGAGAACAGACCAGGATCAAACATGTGATTAAAACACAACCAGACACTTAGTCCACTTTAAATATTTCAACAACAAATAACATTATTTCTAAAGAAACAAACCAAATCTCCACAAAGTGACAGCGTCGCCTGTTTGCAGATGTTCGACATGAAGAAGGTCAAAAACGAAATAATGAGAAAGTGAACTGTTCTATCACAAAGTAAACTCGTGTGTCGTCCTCTCTGTCACCAGCTGAACGATCTTTTGAAAAACATGAGGTGTGTCCATCAGACTCCTGCTGATCAGTGAAGTTCACACAGTTTGATGCATCTTAACGAGCTTAACGAGCCTAACGAGCTGTGAGGAACAGAGAGCAGAGCTATTCAGGACAGCATTCCTTTGCTTTTGTTTTTTAGCTTCAATGAGGACACACGCACACACACACACACACGCGCACACACACACACACACACACACATTTGAACTTCTGTACTTGTGAGGACTCACTGACGTCACATGTAACCCCAGCTGAAGTCTAGACTGAGCCCTGAGTCTGAAACTCTTCAGGCTGGTCCTCACAAAGAGAGAGGAACAGTAGATACACACACACGCACACACACACACACACACTGATGGCAGCTCTGTGACTGTTTTCGTGGGACATTTACAAGTTTGGTCGCTGACGTAAAGTTCACTAAAATTCTCATTTTATTTTATGATGCTTATATAAGCAGTGAAAACAGCAGTTGTGTACTTAGCAGTCGTGGCTCTGCTCGAAGTAGTCAGAGTATTAATAGCAGTAGCAGTAATAGTACAAGTGGTAGCGGTGTTAACAGAATTAGTAGGATTTGCAGAACTGTAAGAGTTTGATAGATCAACACAGGTCTTTATTAATTCCAGAGGGAAAACAAGCTGAGGACACAAAGAGGTTGATAAAACACAGAATAATAAAGCGTGAGTCACTAAAGGTCTGAAGGAATCTCCTGCAGCAGCTCAGTCACACTTCTCTCCTGTCAGTCTGGATTTGGTAACTGCTGATGAAACAGGTCTGAAAAATGAAAATGTAAATAAATGAATAACTGAATAAATCCCCAAATCAATACAAAAGCAAAAAACAAACAGGAAGCAAATCCCTGAAATCCTCCATCAAAGTGAGTCACTGAGTTTGTATCAGGGTTTAGTTTCCATCGGCCTGGAGAGAGGATGGATATTAGAGTAAAGCTAAGGAAAGGTAAAGCCATCAAATACACAATTAATTACAAAAAAAACCCTCAATGGACACGTGAATAAACTGATGTTTCAGTGTCGCCTCAGGCTTCAGCTGTCCATCAGCTCAGTGTGGGATTTATTTTTCCCTCAGTCGAACCGAGTTCATCTGGATTTCCTGAAACCTGCACTAAAGAAATGAAGGAGTGACCTGCTGACTGTTTCTGTCCCAGAGGCTTTGATACAAACACAAGCTGCAGAGCGTCTCTTCATTAGAGGATCTCTGACAGAATATGTCCAGATTCAGGTCTGAGTCGGGACAGAACGTGGACCGTGGTTTACAGAAGCAGAGGAGGCCAACGTTCATCTGACATCATGAATTAGCAGCAGCTCTTTATCCCCTTCATCAATTTTTCAGACGAGTCGGCCGATCGATCGGGCCGACTCCTTCACTCTATTAATTTCAGCAGGATGCCTTCAGATGTCCAGCGGTTCAGAGACGAGGACGCAGGCTGCGATCACTTCAGGTCCAAACAGAGTCTCACGTTTCTCAGTGCCTGAAAAAGCTTCAGCTGCTTCACATTGATTTTGGATTATTAACATGAGAATTTTACATTAACATTAGATTTACACACAGTCCATTGACACGTGAGCAGTGAGACTCATTTGACTCGGCCTTTAAACTGAGGGGTGGAATGAGGACTTTGAGACTGGTCGCTGAAGGGACGACCCTCCACCTGGGTCCAGACTCAAACACCCAGGAACCACTGTTGTATTTTCTAGAGACATTCCTGCTCCCAGAGGATGGATCCTAATGATGACGTAATCTCCAGCCCCACCATGAGGTCAACAGGTCAACACGCTGCACTGAGGCGGCGAACACGGGAAACATTTCACCCTATCAGCATCATGTGACCGTGGACTCTTCATATTACTGGATTATAATGATTGATGCATTCATGTGTTCATCACTTCGATGTAGCAGCTGGTGAAGATGGAGCTGATTTTTGAGCTACTGTCGTTGTGTTTGTTTTCATGACCTGAGTCTGAGATCAGTGTTGGATTCCAACATGTAGAGGAGGAGAAATATAAACATGTGAACCATCAAAATACAGGTAACTCAGAATTGTACTTGACTACAGTACTCGATTACTTTCCATCACGTTGTGTTTGTGTGAGCTCTGTTTCTGAGAAAAGCTCTCAGTCGTTCACTTGCCTCTGGATTTTGAATGAACACCATCATACCCAGAGTCACGTGACACACCTGGATGCATCGTCGCCAACGCAATAATCCCAGTCAGTGAATCCTCGGGGGGGTTCAGTCGCACCAAAACCCACCTTCAGTTCAGTGAGAGCCGGCCGAGCTCCGGAGGCTGGACGGCTTCTGATGGAGACGAGCGGGCAGCAGGCAGACAGGAAGGAAACGTCCCACAACCACAGGGGTCACTTCATGGACTTTGGATGAATGTAATGGGTCTGGATGAAACCCCTTAATTACTCACCTCCATCAACAGGAATGAATAAATAATAACCCGAGAGGGAAAAACCTCGAGAACCTGTTCCACCAGCTGCCACTGTTTTCAGACCTGCATCATCTTCACTTCTGAAGGAGCTGTTCATGGTCAGTGACCTCGAGAAGAAGAGCAGCAGCTGGAAGCTTCTTTCACTTTCATCAGAACTGTGTCATTTTAAGGAAGAAACATTCAAATCCAACACACAAACAAAGTGTCAAACCAATGACACTACAAACTCACCTCCAAAGAAATAGAAGAATGGATGTAACCAGCTCATATGAGCAACCATCAGAAGAGCAGGAGACCGATCAGCTGAGTGTGGTCGGTCTGGTCCGATCATCCAGTTCATTCAGATGAATGTAGTCAAGTAAAAAGTGCAGTGTTTCCCTCTGAGATGTGGAGGAGAAGGAGAAAGAAGGAGCAAGAAAAAAGATTCAAAAAGTGGTCACAAGGCATTCTGGGAAATTGACAAACAAGGTTGGCAGGAAGTGAGTTCACCAAAAAGAGTAAACAAACACCAAGTAAACAAACACCATGTAAACAAACACCTTGTAAACAAACACCATGTAAACAAACACCTTGTAAACAAACACCACGTGAGTGAACAAGCTCTCCTCTCTTGAACGCTCCTTTAAATCGAACCGTGCATCAGCTTTATTGATCTCATCGATCTTCATCTCTTGCAGGAACCTTCCAGAACGGGATCGCAGACGGGGAGGTGGACCCGACCTTCGGGCCCCTGGAGGCCATGCGTCTCTCAGTTTTGACGGACTCTCCGGTCTGGGTGATCCTGAGTGAGGTGAGCTTGTGTGTTGCTGTTGACCCTGAGGATTCTGGGATGTTATAGGTTCACTCAGGGCCGTCAGTTATGGTTGGGCTTCCTGGTCTCACCGGATACTCGGGAGGGGTCCAGGATTTGAAGAGGGCTCTGAGGTCCATGACTTGTTCTAGAGGCCGTTCTCACAGTGTCTGACAGGCTGTCGAGGGTTGGGGGGGGGGGGCGTGCAGGGGCTCTAGACGAGGCTTCAGAGGGTGATCGGGAGATTCTGGGAGAGCTTAAAAGTTCAAAGGTTAAATCGGCCCCACAGAGGTTGAAGTGATGGTCTCTGAGGGGACGTCAGTGTGGAGCAGGAGATGTTCCTCACTTATCATTCAGGGGCCTCTGACGTGGCTTCAGGGGCCCTCGGCAGGTGTCCGGGATCTAAGATTCAAGAGCCCGCCGTGTCCGGAGTGTGTCATGTGGCCTACTGTTTGTTTGTCCTGCTCGGCCTGCAGATGAGCGTCGGGGAGCAGGTGGACGTTTGCTCTCACTCTGATGTTTCCTACGTCCACAAAAAACAAGCAACACTTTAAAGCTTCCTGTCCAAATTCATTGTGAGGATTGAATCAGATCCAGTAATTAGCCTGTCCCCAAAAAACAGCTGTTAGAAGTGGGACTGAGCCCAAATGTCTTACTGTGACTTCCTGACCTCTGACTGGGGCTGCTGAGGAGACGGTCTCTCCGTGTTAACCCTTTAAAGGAAGTGTCAGTCTGAGACTTTGAGCTTCAGGTCGTTTCAGAGGTTTGTTTCATCCTGACAGTCCGAACGTTTCTGAAGGAAACACTTGATGAACCAGAGTCTTCACAACGCTTAGCTTCAGTCCAACAACATGTGGATGACATCATCCTCAGGTGCTGTCGAGGCTGGTTGGAGCTCCTGCTGCTCTGATTGGCTCCTGTGTTTTCTCTGCTCTCCTCAGATCTTCATAAAGAAAGCCGAGTGAAGCTCCTCCCCCTCAGCGATACCTCAGCACCTCCGGGCGTTCAGACGAGCTGACCGGAGGCTCGTCGGCCGCCGTCCTGCTCAACAGACCCACACCGTGGCGCCGCGGCGCCGCCATCTGGCCGGACCTGGCCACTGCAGGGCCGAACAGATCAGAGACTGAAACCACAGATCACACAGACAGACGCTGATGATAACAGGCTGAGCGGGAACACCTGTCTGACACGACACGCGGCGAGAGAAACTCCTCTGCACCGACGCTGTAATTAGTCCTGAAGAGTCTGTATTTATGTGTACATACAGTAAGTCCATGTTGAAAACACTGGTAGTCGTGCCGGCGGCGGTGAGAGCGCCGCTCCACTCTGACGATCAAACTGCTGCTTCAAAAGACTCAGAGGCCTCGTTCGGTCCGACCCTCCCCCCAGTCTCCCCCCACAGTAACCATGTATGTGCATATATGCATCGAGCTGTACACACGATCATATGAATGCCCTCAGTGTGTTGATATGTGTCTGTAGTTGCTGCTCGGGGTTCACACTCTGTCCCTCCATCCGTCAGCGATTTGCCTTAAAGAAGACGAAGAGCAGATTTACTCCAAACGGAAACGAGTCCCAGACTGAAACATGTAGCCACAACAAATACCCATAATCCTTTGCTGCGACCTCGGACCTTCTCACGTCTTTGTGGCTTAAAACTACTGATGATGACAGCTGATATTTTGCTTTTTTAATGAAGTCTTTTAAAGTTGTTTTACTTTGAGTTAACTGAGGCCTTGTCACTGACGACTTCTCTGTTCTACAGTACTGCTCTGTACTTCACAGTACTCTGACGTACTCTGATGTACTCTACAGTACTCTGATGTACTTTACAATAATATGATGTACTCTACAGTACTCTGACGTACTTTACAGTACCCTGACGTATTTAAGATACTATACAGTACTGTAATGTACTACACTGTACTCTAGTTTCCACTGCTGTGCTCTGTTGTACTTCACTGTACTGTAGTTTTCCAGTCCAGTGCAAAAATAGACATTCGTTTTCTCGTCTTTCTTTTGGTTTTCAGTCTCTCGTTGACACCTTTGCTGGTAAATAGCATAAATCATAAAATTCTTCCGATACTTTAATTTTCATTTCTCTGTAAAAACACAACAGGACTCACGTTTTCTTCCGTCTCAGAGGAGAGAAATCTTTGATAAATTGTTCCTTCAGATACTCATTCATGACCTTTTCGGTTTTTTGTTCCCTCAGTTCTGGACCTGTCGCCCTCAAATCATCCAAATAGTTCCTCAGATTTTTTTTTCCAGTTTGATCTGGATTTTAACACCCAACATATGTTCACGTACTTCAGTGTACTTTTGATCTGCCTTTGTTTGTGATATTTTAAACAACAGTCTTCTTCCAACTTTGCCTCTTGTTCCCGTTTCACCATGACTCAAAGCAGCTCCATAAACCTTTTCCCAGGTTGGTGTGAAGAATTCAACATATTCAGGATGAACTGAAACACCAACAGTGAACCAGAGCTGATCAACCAACATCAGAGTCTGACTCACTGGGATCAGATCCTGCAGCACATTACTGAACATATCAATGGAGGATTCAGCTGTCCACATACTTTTGGCCTTAGCTACACATCACCTTTGTGTACTTAAGGTTTCTGTAAGTACACAAAACCACATGAGTGTCAACACATCCAGACGTCTCTTGATTGATTGTTTTTTTTAATCTTGTTCAAAAGTGAACATTTATCATTTCCTTTGGATGCACTGGTTGTGTTTCATCCAAAATCTTGTCAGTTAAATGCTGTTAAAACAACACAACATTGATTTTATGTGACTTTGACGTCTTAAAACCTTCACTTTTCAAACAAAGTCAGTCACCTTCAAATGAACAAATCCACCGAGGTCTCAGTTATTCAACTGCATCAATGATGAAACTGAGGGAACAAACTCATGTATGAGACAGAAATCACTAATTTAAAGGAGCGATTTAGCAAAACCTTTCCTCCAACACCTCTTGGACCTTCTGTCCAAACTGGACTTCATCCACATGAGGGTCCAGATTTTCAGATTTTAAGTGTCTTCAGGAAACATCTCAACTGTTCTGTTCTTTGTAAGATGCACTGGAATGCATTGCTTTAATCTTGTGTTTGTCTTTTGTATCCTTTAGATAAACTCTATTTAAATGATCTTAAACTTCTATCCAATCTGTGAATTGTAATAAAGACAGACATTTAAATGATTGACTTCGATGTAGTTTTGTTCTTGTTCTCTGACTCTTTGCTGTCGAGTGTTTCATAACGATTGGATTTTTGGGGGTTGCTGGGCAGATTTCTGGGAATGTCATCAGGTTAGAAAATGATGAAATACCAACATCACTCCGCTGGGAAGAAACAGGAGCGCTGTGAAGTATCAGTTTATTTCAGTTTCATGCAGAAAAAAAGCGAAGTGACAGGAAGCACCAGCGACCATGAGTGGCCCTAAAAACTGAGGCCTTCACAATAAAAGCCAAGTCTTCTGTTTCACAAATTACAACCATATGAAGTATTTCAGTAAACAGATACAGAGAAAATGTACGTGACCGTTAAATGTTCAGATAATAATAATGGAACAAAGCTACTTAATTGAAGATGGAACATTTCAGGGGGATATTTTGGGTCGAGGACGTTAAAAAGAGGCTTTATGAGTCATCACAGTTGATACAAAGAATAAAAGCAGCCTGTTGTTGTCTGAGCTGAAGGTCACATGGATGAAGGTCACATGATCCTCACACATCTGAATGCAGATCCTTCACTGCAGTAAAAATACTAACACCACGCTGTAGAAATACTCACAAGTCACAAGTAAAAGTCCTTTAGATTTTAGTTATGATGTGAAGCAGGATTTTTCCTGTTGGAGCTCAACAAACACTCAAGTACAAGTACCTCAAATTTATAGTTAAGTACAGTACTTGAGTAAATGTACTTAGTTACATGTAATGGCCGCCTACATGGTTCTTGGTGGAAATGCAAACAGGAAAGACAAAAAAGGGACTTTTGTACCTGGTTCCTTTGGTTCCTGGAACTGTTTGATCTAAACAGGAGTTTACACGTATTATCCATATTTTTTTGTAAATACTACACATGAAGTTCACTAAACAAAGATGTCATATGAGAAATACCTTGATTATTTTTAGACTATATATATACTATATAAAAAGTACTTCGTCTGCAGTTTTGTAATAAAATATTAAATTAAATCAGTTTCAATCTCAGCCAGCGATATTTCACAAGCCTCACTACATCCAATCAGCGCTCACTTCCTCTGACAGCTGGACCAATCGTTGCTGTCCACGAGGTTCAGCTCCAGGGGGCGGGCCCTGTCCAGTTTGACCGACATTCTGCTTTGCCCAATCATCTCTTGACAGTTGACAGGAAACGTCAAGTATTCCCTCTTGATAACCAATCAGCGGTAGAAGGAGGCGGTTTCTGCCGTCCAATATCCCACGTGACCCTCCTCAGTGGTTCCCAGGCGGTCAGATCAGCGAGCCGGAGGTGAGTGAATCGGCCGACAAATGTCACTTTTTAACGGGGAACACAGCGGGGCTGTGGTGGTTTCTGACAAATGTCGACTTCTTTATGATGTCTGTGCACTGATGACTGAGATAACTTCAGTTTTTAGCCATTCAAATTAGAGCTCCGTGTCTGCAGCATGCTGTTAGCATTCGGCTGAGTGGCTAACTGAAGCTAATTAACCAACTTGCAGGTGAATTCAGCCTGTTAGCATGTTAGCCTATTAGCCTGCTGCGTTCCTCTTCACTGACGCTCAATTTAATCATATTTTATTTTTTTAACGATAAATTCTAGCTAGACTTCTTGCGTGGAGGGGGTTGAACTCTGCTTGTGTCCTTTACAGGAAAGCTGTAGTTTTCTTGGCTCCGGAGTCAAACTGACAGTTGTTTCGTAAGCAGCGTCGCAGCTAAGCTAAGCTAAGCTAACAGCCTCCACCGTGTTCATAACGGAGAGTTTGCTCCTCTGAGGACTCGTTAAAGAGCGCAATGAATGAATAAAGAACATGAATGCCAGTTGAAATCAAAAGGCAAATCGATGGAGAAGAAAGGCCGTTAAAATCTAATGAATGAGTGTTTGTCAGAGGTGAGTTAACAGGTTAACTTCATCAGCTGCCTCAAGAAGCTCCATCAGTAAAACCTTTATTTTCAAACCAAATATTGTTCCAACAGGAGAACTTTATTTCAGAACGTAGAGAAACTTTCCGAAGATCCCAAATATGTCAGGTTAAAAGGGTTTGTGTCTGTGACTAATGATTATTTGCAGTCTGTCAATCAGTGACCATGATCAATCATTCACTTTGAAAAATGGTGGAAATGTTGAAAAAAACGCGAGGATGATCCTGCTTTTCGCAGCCTTTAAGAAAATGGCCTTGTTGTCAGTTTACATCTCTTACTCTTTACTTGTATTTGACTTTATTATAAACACCATAAGGTCAGAAAAGTGTTTGACAGACATGTACAGAATAAACATGAGATACTACTGAAACTAAAGTCAAAGCCTATCAAGGCAAGTTTATGTTCAACTGTCCAAACTGTGCGACTTAGAAAGTAATTAGTGATTTTAATGCCCCACTTTAACTGCAAACTCAATAGTTGCATTTTTTGAAGGTTGACACACACGTGTCCCCTTTCGGAAAGAAAAAGCTAGAAAGCCCTCACAGTGTGGGCCCAGGGGGTGTTTGATTTGATGTTGGGTGTGTGCCTGCAGTGAGCAGTGTGACCTGTTTGAATAGCTGGAACCAGGCCACAAACCCCCGACTGTCTTCACTCTGCAGTTGTAGGAAACAGAGGAAACCTGCAACACTTGAAAAGCTGGAAGCAGCTGTCTCGTCATTAATGAATTTTCCTTCGACTAATCGATGGATCATTAATGAATCCTAATGTGTGTTTCTTTGCTTTTCCACCGTTCCTCAACAATGATTCAACCTGCAGCAACAGTGGTTCCTCAGACAAAGCTTTGACTCTAAACAAAGTTAAATGAGTCCATTTGTGGTTTGATTCATGTCCCGATCCAGTTTGACCAGTTCAACCTGCTGGTTTCTCTCAGGATTCAGGGCAGTGTGTCAGGCCGCCGCCCGCTCTGATCTGAGCTCATTCAGGTAGAAACTGGCTGTGCAGTTAGTTACTGTCCTCCAGTTGCTGCACTGACTCCCACATCAATCCACAAACTGAGTCATGTTGCTGCCTAAAATTAAAATACAAATAGCTTTTGATAATAACAAAATACATCATTAACAGTATTGAGAATTTTGTCCAGATTTCACACTTCCTTTATTCCATCCCACACTTTTATTATGCAGGAAGAGAAAAAGGTTTCTTTGACACATATTAGGGATGTTTAAACAGACAACAGCACGTGCAGGTGTAAACAGTGTTTTTAAGGTGATTTTAAGTTTTCAGCTAAGTGATAAAGGGACGGATGAGTGACAGATTTGTAGTTGTAGAAACACAGTTGTTCACTTTTTAAACCAATGGGCTCCTCACAGTATATATGTGTTTAAACAGTAACCTGCCCGTCCTGTCGGGTGCTGAGTTAACTGATGCAGCCAGATAAAGGCTTAATGAAGTGAAGCTGTTGACAATACTGGTAGATTATTTTAACATGTCTTTAACTCATCTCCACGCTCAGAAATAACTGAAAACTTTTCATTAATGTTTTTCTGTTCAACAATAAAACCCAGTTTCCTCAAGTAAGTTAGTTAGTGTCCTAATTGGAAGCCAGACAAGAACTGTTCCTGAATAAAGTCTAGAGGTTGGAGATGCATCGTCAGTTATCAGCAGATTCTCATCTCACATATTGGTTTGATTAAGTTTCATATTTCTCTTCCCTTAAACAATGAAAAACAGATGTTTTAATGACACAGTGCAGTCGCTCTTCAGACGTTCTGTGAATCCTTATCAGAGCCAGTTAAAGCAGCGTTGTTATCAGACAGTGAATCAGAGGAGCAGCAGATGTCCTGCAGGCTGCACTGACTCTAATATCAGATTAGCTGAGTGACTGTAACTGGTGCTGCTGTCAGTCTGGGTGGATAACAGCAACTTCAGCTGGTTTCACTGAACTGATTAAGGGAGGCTCTTATCAGCCAATCAGAGACCCTCTAAAAGCTTATTACTTCTACAGGATGTAGGACAACCATAGTGTCGCTCTTCCTCATAGAGCTCCATTAAAACACATCAGTGAGCCACACTGTGTCCACAGCATGAACACACGCTGTAGTTCATTTGGACCACCGTGTCCAGCTGTGTCTCTGAACATGAGATTTGTTGACAATACAAAAAACACTGGATTGTTCCTTTAAGCTCAGTCAAACAAACAATAGAAGAAGTGAAATGGCCTGTTGAGAGCAGTGAAGCTGACTCGTACTGACTTTCTTTAGACACTTGATGGTTTTCTGTTTTGTTGCTTAATGGAGCTGATTCACTGTCACCTGAAGTTGAAACCAAGTCCTTAAATGTCAAACCCCAATAACATGGAGTTTATAGTGATATGAATTGGATCAAAGTCCTTTGGTGTGGAGGAGCACAAACACGCAAACCTTGGGTATTTTTGCTTGAAAAATGACTCATTGATTTTCACTGCATTCGCTTATTGATTCACTGTTTGGGCTCCATTTGACTGTCTGTATTTGTAGTGGCTGTGATACAAACCATGCAGGTAGATCTGAAGGTTTTCGCTGCAGCTCGTTCTCTCTCGAGCACCGTGTGGGCACCAGCCAACGGCTCTGATGCTAAACTTCACGCTAGTGCTGGTGGTGGTCACACCCATCATCACGCTGCCGGGCCGTTAGCCAGGCATGCTAATCCTGCTGCAGGTTAATCTGATTAGCCTGACAGTCTGCTGAGCGAGATGTGCAGCAGGTTACCAACATGCTCAGCTGAGGACCAGAGAACGGCACGACCAGGGCTGCTGCTGCTTCTTCTTCTTTTTTTTTTTACAAATTATAAGCAGATAATATTTATCTGCTTTCATCTCTCCTTCTTGTCAAAAGTCTTTTTGTAGGTTAATAGGCCAGATTTCTGAAAATAGATCAGAGTGGCGAGGAACTGTGTTTAGGCACTGAGGGATCCCACACACAAACTGTGATGCTGTCACTTTTAGATTGTTGCATTAACAACCCGTCTGGAAGGGGAGTCAGGATGCTTCATAGCAGCATGATGGATTTTAAAATCAGCCCGCTGAATAACTGCATCCTTTGTGGGAAACATGGGAGCAGATGTGTGCACATCCCATCACGTGTTTCAGTCCACACAGTGGATCAAAGCTCCTGAAACCTTAGTCAGTCTGTGTTCAGCAAATCGGCCATTTTTGTTCTTTAAATGTTTCTTTATTTGCCAAATTAAGACCTGACAGGGTCTAACCTTTGTCTCTGTTGGTCTAATGAAGTAAATGATGGATAATGATAAAGAAGATAGTGTGTGTGTGTGTGTGTGTCTGTGTGTGTGTGTATATGTGTGTGTGTTGAGTAACCTGCAGTGTCTCCAGGCTCCACACTGTTTATGTGCAGGGTAAATTGCCCGTGCTCTGACCGTGTTGTGGGGTGCTGCAGTAATCCCGCGGGGTGTAATCTCATTAAGGTTAACGGAGCTGAGGCTGCTTGGTAACACAGGCTAACAACCTGGCCCCTGTGTTAATGATGGAGGGACACAACACACAGCTTGTGTCTGTTTCTTTGAGGTGCAGGCGTAGCTGTTTTTAGACAGACCCATGGAGACTTTGCAGAGCTGTAACATGCAACAGGGAACGTGAGCAGTTGTCAAACATGCATTGATATCAGTTCATCTGGGACCAGTTATTCCTCTGTGGTTTTTTGTTTCTCAGGAGCTGGTTTAAAATCCGTCTGCACTCGTTGTCTCAGCAACAAGTTCTTAAGCCCAAACCGACAGAAGGGCCACTTGTTGACAGCTGGATAGTGATTTACACATTCAAATTAATGTGTTGATAATAATTATAGATTTAGGAGAGAACATGGAGGTTTCTGAGGAATCATTGTGATCCGATGATTCTCACAAAGCTTATAACTGAGTAATGGTAAACTGATAGATGATAAAACAGAGCCAGAACATGTGGCATTTCATTTGACATTAACATGAGTTTTTCTCTTTAAACACTAAAACGCATTAAATTATTAACTGATTTTAGGAAGATCTCATTTTCATAGCACACTTCAAACTGTTGTTGCATGTTTGCATGAAACCACATTTGAACAGGGTCCTGTTGGGAGCGAAAACAAACTGGACTGAAGCAGCTGGAGCAGATGTGCTCACTCTCTCCTCCTCTCTGCAGACTATGGATCAGAGGGTCGGGTTGTTTGTTCTTCTGGCAGCGGGCCTCCTCTGCCTTGGCTTAGCCCCTGTCTGTAAGGCTGAGGACCTGGTTGAGGACGGTTTGGGTGACGACATGGACGTGGAGGATGAGCTGGATCTGGGTTTGGCCGGAGGTGAGGAGGAAGAACTGGAGGACCTAGAGGGGGACATGCAGGATGAGGCCCCACCCGCTCCTAAAACTCCTCCGACTCCGAAGGTAAAACTGCAAACAGCTGATCCTGACAGTTACTCCTCTAGACCGTGGCTGTTGGACTGAGTCAACAGGACTGGTAGAACTCGTAGATCTGAGTTGAACAAAAGAACCAAAAGACATGAAGCCATGTTCTTTGAGCAAATGTGAAATATTTAATGAAGTTGTTGGGCACTTAAATAACAGAATGAGATTGATCCCTTATTCACTTCTCTTCATGCCAAACTGCCCATGTCTGTCATTCACACTTCTCTTCCTTCTTCCTGTGTCCAGGTGACGTACAAGGCTCCAGAGCCGATGGGAGAACATTTCTTCGCAGAGTCTTTTGATCGGGGGACACTTGACGGGTGAGTACATCACCTCCACATTGTCCTTCTTGTCTGTTTCAAGTTAAAGTACGTCTTGTGTATGTAATGTGTTTGTTCAGCCTGTTTTGTCAAAGATGTCCCAGCCTGCACAGACCAGCAGCGACTTTAAGCAGCTGCTTTTGAGATTGTTTTGTATAGACTCCACATTAAGTGTTCAGAGCTTTCTTTGATCAGGTGTGTTGGTCACTGAACTACTGTCTGTTGGTTTTAGCTGGGTCATGTCCAGCGCCAAGAAGGAGGATGCTGATGAAGAGATAGCCAAATATGATGGTAGGTACATTCTCTACAATGTCTGACTGTTGACATTAAACATTTGAAGACATGTATGTATTGAATGCTGACATAGATGTGCAGCAGTACAGAGATGAAGTACATGCTGGTGAATGGACGTTGCCTCTATGCAACTAACTGCAGACGCACAGTTGTCCTGAGTCTGAGGCCAGTTAGAGGCAGAGATGTCCTGAAAAGGCCACCGTACTGGGACAAACACTTGATTGGATTGAGGCAGCCGTGTCTCCTGTCCTGGTCAGAGTTGTTGACAGATGATGATGATGTGGTTGTGAACAGGTAAATGGGAGGTGGAGGAGATGAAGGACAGTAAGCTGCCTGGAGATAAAGGTCTGGTCCTGAAGTCTCGAGCCAAACACCACGCCATCTCTGCCCAGCTGCTGCGACCTTTCACCTTTGACACTCAGCCCCTCATCATCCAGTAAGAACAGCTTTCCTTTGTACACGACGTCCTCCTCGGTGCTCGTCTCGCTGACTGTTTGCCTCTAAGGTCTTGCTCTCATTTCCCCGTGTGTTCAGGTATGAAGTGAACTTCCAGTCCGGTATCGACTGTGGCGGCGCCTACGTCAAGCTGCTGACTCAGACTCCTGACCTCGACCTGGTTAGTTTCACTCATTACACAAAAATCACACTGTACTTCGACTGGTGATGTGATTATGTTGACAGATAGTAATTCCTCAGAGGATTACCCAAACATGATTTGTACTCTAGGACACTGTTCAGTAGTGGGTCCCCCCCACCCCCCCAAAAAACATGGAATTATTCCTTTAAAAATGAAGATAAACACCAACATGTATTGATTCTGGGATATTACTGCCAGTTTCGAAGTTGAAAGCTTAACAAAGTGAAGGTTGAGATTTTTTTTTTCATCTTAATGACCAGTTGTGTTTCAGGTCAGAATTTTACTTAAAGAAAAAAACTTATGGACAGAAAAGCGATAATGAGTTTTTGAAATGATATATGAAGTGTTGAATGACCAAATGGTAACATGTATGTGTGGTAGCTAAAATTAGCTCAGTACTCAGTACTTTTACTTTTGGTATTTGAAGTACCCTCTGTTAATACACAGACAGATTAATTCATGATGGTGGGGGTGATACAGTTTGAACAGAAGAAGAAACAAGGGAAACATAAAACAGGACTTTGAGTTGGATGTAAAGATGAAAGAACACAATGAGGAGACATGCAAAGGTGGAACAGAGACTTAAAACTCCCACAGTAACTAAATGTGTGTGTGTTTCCTCAGGACCAGTTTGTGGATAAAACTCCGTACACCATCATGTTTGGACCTGACAAATGTGGAGAAGATTACAAACTGCACTTCATCTTCAGACACAAAAACCCTAAAACTGGAGAGTACGAAGAGAAACACGCCAAGAAGCCTGACGCTGACCTGAGGACGTACTACACCGACAAGAAGACACACCTGTACACACTGGGTAAAACACACACACACACACACACACACACACACACACATACACACACATACACACACAGGGTAAAATACATGCATTAGTAACAGTCCAGTGTGTAACTCATCTTTGCTGCCCCCCAGTGGTGAACCCTGACAACTCCTTTGAGGTGCTGGTGGATCAGACAGTCGTGAACAGTGGCAACCTGCTGACAGACATGACCCCCCCTGTGAACCCCCCCGCTGAGATTGAGGACCCTGACGACCAAAAGCCAGAGGACTGGGACGAAAGGCCAAAGATCCAGGACCCTGCCGCCTCCAAGCCCGAAGACTGGTCAGTACACACAGCTGGGCACCACACAAACCAGGAAGCCACAGTATTGTTGTCCTTTTATGGACTGACTGCAAAGTAATGCTGAAGCATGAAAGTTCATTCTGGACCCTGAAATGGGAGATTACAAACACAACATCCCCAACTCACAGTCACGTCCAGTTGACACCTGCTTCCTCTGTGATGAAGTGCAGACACTAGCGGCCTGACGGCTTCTCTTCGACACAATGAAAACATCTTTTCATGGAAATTGTTGACAGACAGAAGTTAATGAGGTTCAGATTACGATCAGTACATTTCTTCATGTAGTAATGAAGATTTGTGTATGTCTGTTTGCAGGGACGAGGACGCTCCTGCCCAGATTCCAGATGAAGATGCGGTGAAACCAGACGGTTGGTTGGACGACGAGCCAGAGTACATTGGAGATCCCGATGCTGTCAAACCTGAGGACTGGTGAGTTGTCACATCAAAAGCAGAGACCTGATTGGCTGACTGCTCGTCTGTCTCGCTCTGATAACCGTCTGCGCTCCATGTCCATCAGGGACGAGGACATGGACGGTGAATGGGAGGCTCCTCAGATCCCTAACCCCGCCTGTGAGACTGCCCCCGGCTGCGGCCCCTGGAAACGACCAATGATTGACAACCCCAACTACAAGGGCAAGTGGAAGCCCCCCATGATTGACAACCCCAATTACCAGGTCAGTTTGTAAAACCCTCCCATGTTTAGTAGCAGCTGTGTTTGAGTCGAGCAACATAACTACCTTTTTCCAAAGACTCTTCTATTGGATAATCGGGTGGAGGCGGTGGCAGTGTAAGTTGTTTCCCTGTGAAGGATCCTGACCGGAGCAAGTCTCTGTTCTCAGGGCGTCTGGAAGCCAAGGAAGATCCCCAACCCGGCGTTCTTTGAGGACCTGCACCCGTTCAGGATGACTCCGTTCAGCGCCGTGGGGCTCGAGCTCTGGTCCATGACCTCCGACATCTTCTTCGACAACTTCTTCATCACCAACGACCGCAACACTGCCGAGCGCTGGGCCACTGACGGCTGGGGGCTGAAGAAGGCTGCAGAGGGCGCTGCTGAGGTGGGTGCAGGCAGGAGGTCACTGGGTCGAGGGGACGTCAGTTATTCCTAAGATAGTTCAGGGACTCTTTGCTTCACACTCAGGTTAATGCAGCTGCACAATAATAATTTAATGTTGTTGTATTGAGTGTAAAGTACGAGCTTCCTGTTTTTGTGTACTTGAACTTTTTTGTCGGTGTCGTTGTAGCCCGGTCTGGCCACTCAGATGTTGAATGCTGCAGAGGAGCGTCCCTGGCTCTGGGTGGTCTACGTCCTCACTGTGGCTTTACCGCTCGTCCTCATCATCGTCTTCTGCTGCACTGGCAAGGTGGGACACACACACGCACACACACACACACACACACACACACACACACACACACACACACACACACACACACACGCACACACACGCACACACACACACACACTGTACTGTTAGCTGGACAGATGGATCTTTCTACCTTGAGGGAAACGCAGTGAAGAAACGACTTACAGTTGAGAAGTGTGAGCTGTCCAGTAGAAGCTCCTGTACATCACACTTTGTGCCTGGCCTGCAGCNCACACACACACACACACTGTACTGTTAGCTGGACAGAGGGATCTTTCTACCTTGAGGGAAACGCAGTGAAGAAACGACTTACAGTTGAGAAGTGTGTGATGTCCAGTAGAAGCTCCTGTACATCACACTTTGTGCCTGGCCTGCAGCCGGCGATCGCTGCTCATGTCCCAGTGTGGTGTGTGTGTGTGACTGTCCACAGAGGTCATCAGGATCAGCTCAGGGTCAGTTGAATCTCACCACCTTACAGGAAGAGTTTAACGAAGCCGGATGCCCAAAGCGCCCCGCCTCCTCGAGCCTGGTGACTGACGCTGCTGCTGTTAGAGTAGCCTCTTGTCTGTGCTGCTGCTGTCACTGCCATGTCTGTGTCTGTAGTGCTGTAGTTTAGACAGCAGGCTGCGTTCGTGTCTGTTCTCGTGTTGTGAAACATCATCAGTCACCAGCAACGACAAAGCTAAAGGATAATACTGCTGTTACTGTACCACCGCATTTAGTTTTTACATTTATTAGACAAGGAATTAACAGTATGGATTTCAGACGTGTTGGACAGACGTGGAATGTAGCTGTGTATTGTTCTATCAGTCATCCACCTTCTTCTTCCACTCCTCCTCATCTCAGAGGGAAGTATTGTTTTTTTGCTTCACTACATTTATCTGACAGCTTCAATTACTTATAAACCATATGAAGAGTTTATCGACTATGATGCTGTTAGACCTTGATCAACGTCCCGGTCTTGTCCTGTAAGAAGACTCTGTCCTCACCTCAGTTAGCTGGTGGTCTCCTTGTATCAGGGGTTGCATATGATGAATAGAACTTTGCCATTCATTTTTAAGGTCACTGTGTGGCAGATATCTGAATCTGTGTGTATGTGAAGTGGAACTGAACTGTTTTCCTGTTTGTTGAGTAGAAGAAGAGCCCAGCGACGCCGGCAGCAGAGTACAAGAAGACGGATGAAGCTCAGCCTGATGTGAAGGAGGCGGAGGAGGAGGAAGAGGAGGAGGAAGAAGAAGAGGAGGAGAAGGCTGAAGAGGCAGAGAAGAACAGTCCAGGTTGCTGCAATGTGTAGACTTCAGAAAAGTCTTCGTTTCCCCTGCGGCCTCCTGCTGTGTGTCGCTGTCGGTCTGACTCATTTCACTTTGTCTTGTTTTAACTGCAGAAGAGAAGAGTGATGGAGAAGAAAGTCCTGCAGAGAAAGAAGAAGGAGAGAAGGAGGAAGAGAAGGAGGCGACAGCTGACGAGGTAAAGAGATGAGTTCTTAACTTTGATGTTTAAGGCCAAAACTTTGGGATTTCTGCTGTGTGATGTGTGTCGCGCTGCATTCAGGTGCTTTGGTTTGCTGTAAAACAAACAGGAGTGATCTAAGTATGACTGTCATATCTAGCTATTTTTGTGACAGCCATTTAAATGAATTATTTTTGACACGACAGCTCTAACACAAAATATCACAAGCAGCTTGTTCATTCATGTCTGAGTGACACTGTCCTGTCAACGAGGAGATTTTTGGTTTTGGGTGGGAGGGCTGTAATTTTCATGTTTGAATGAACATGAATAAATTGAGCCTTAAAATTCCTCTGGTATTTTTCTCTGTAGAAGTTGGAGGACGATGTTCTGCGGAGATCTCCCAGGAACAGGAAGGTCAGAAGGGACTGATATCTCTGAATCCACAGCACCCCCTTCCCCCACAGTATCCCCCCCATCCCCTCTCCTCTTCTTCTACTCCTCTGCTCTGAGGCCATGAAGCCTAAATGGAACCCGTTTGAAGCAGTGAAGCTGACAGGAAACGAATCAAGACCTCCAATATGGACGTGTGATGATGATTCCAGTATGAACAGGACTGAGTTAGTGTGATTTAAAAGGATTTTTGTTTCTGAAAGAGATTAACTGAGATTAGCTAAAACTTCCTGCATCATTCCTTAACAACACCTGAGCAGACTCAAACCCACGGGATCAGAGTGTCCCGTTCCGTCTGACGCACCGCCTACTGCTCACCGTCCGCTGCCACCCTGAGCTAGCAAGTGCCCCGCCCTACCAACAGCCTGCTGATTAGCCCTCAGCACCATGCTAATTATTCTATTGACAGATGGATGTTTGGATATCAGCACCCTCTAGTCAAGCCTACCATCATCTGCCTGGGTTATGGACAGACTGCTAGTTAGCCTAATGATTAAGACGTAAGCAGTTCAGATTATCCTCCAAGTCAGGGAATCAACCCACCATGAGTCTTGTTAAATAGTTTTCCAACAGGCTGCTAACAAGGCTAACAACAGTCAGGATAACCATACAAACGGTTGAGAAAATAAAGCCAAAAGTATTTAGCTTGTTCAGTAGATTATGAACCAAACCGTAACCAGACATCAGTCACGAGCTGTCCAGAAATCTGGAGGAGCTTCTCCCTGCTGGCCTACCAACTGTTTGCTAATTCACCAACTATCAGGCTCATAATTAGGCTAACAGTAGTCAGAATTATTCAACAAACTGTCACGAAGCAGAAGCCGGTTAGTCGACCAACAAGCTGCTAATTAGCCCACAAATATTATGATCAATTTTCCAACAAAACACAGATGATGATTTGCCTTCTGGGAGTCTGGAAATGTATCATCCTTCAAAGGGTCGGGGAGTTGGCCTTCCCAAAGTTGCTGATTGGCCTTCTGGCCTGCCAATTAGCTCATGAGCAACTTAGTAGTCATTTGGCTACTTTTCCTGCCGTTGATAGTAGCCTACCATAGTCTCACTGGACTACAGACTGGCTGTTTGTTAGTGTAACAGCAGGCTGCTAAAAAAGCCCACAGATAATGTAAATTACTTACCAACAACTAGCTAGTTAGCCTGCTAAAAGATACTTCACCTACTAACAGTTGGCTTGTTACTCTTCCTGGATTTTACACATTAGCTAGCTGGCATCCTAAAGTAACCCAATATTTTTAAAAATGATAACCGCAAACACTCCAACTTTTGCTTCCTTCTTCATGTCTCATTTTCTAGACTTTTAGTTGTTTGTTCTTAGGCGGTTAGCTCAATGTTAGCTCCATGTTAGCTTCATTCAAAACACACAGGGCTCGTGTTTCCTGCCCTGAACGAGTCTCCTCAGTATTTCTGCTGTGTTTTATTGTCCTGATGGCAGCGAGGACAGTCAGAGGTCACCCAGGTCAAACCCACAGAGCCTGAAATGGTTGGAGAGACAGTGTTGGAGCTGGATTTAACTGTAAACGTAGTTGTCAGTTGAGGTGTCAAGGTGAGTAGCAGCTAATTGTTACTTGGTACTGAGGAAGATCTGGTCAGACCAGTTCTGGATTTGCTTGCTGAGCCATTCTCAGAAGTGTTGAGTCGGCATAAAGATGGTTACTGGCAGCAGCAGATGAGCTTGTGACGCACCAGAAACCTGTGAACACAACAAACTTGTGACACTTTGGAGATACAAGGTTTTCGCCCTTGTAGTCCCATAATTGTAGATTTTCATTTCAACAGCTTCTCCTGCATTCATCCGCTCCCCTCCCTCTTTTCTTCATGAGATTTCTGTCCAAACAAACATGATAGCAGCTCAAACCACTCGTTAGTTCTTCCTGCACTTCCAGGTGTTTTCTGCTTTCTTTACCTCGTCTTGTTTCTGTTGGTTCAGTTGCATCATTTCAACTTCAAACGTTCAGTAAAATGAGCTCCTGTCATCTTTGTTAGGACTTGAAACTTGTCGTGTCAGCTGGTGGACAGACACCCAGTCCCTCTTTCATCAACCCCATATGAAAAAGAAAAAGGCACTAAGGGAAAAACTCAGGCGCTTACTCTCACACCTGTCCACCTGCGGCACCTCCAGACCTCCTCCAATCACAGACGCCCTCCTGAGTCCATGCTGGAGTTTAGCCCCATGTTTACAAGAGATGGCACTTGAGCATCAAAGTTCATTCTTAACCTTGGAAATATCATTTTGACAAAATAATCTCAACTCAGAGTTCACTGGTGAGCTTTTCTCCAGAGTTTCTGCATCTTTTTGGGTCACTTGATGACAGCTGAGCTGAGCTGAAGACTCAGATGCCGTTGAAAGTGAACCTTGAGTTAAGACATTTTAATGTTATAATCCCCAACATTTGCAACATATCAAATCCAATTTTGATTCTTTATGTTGCTGACTTTTATTCTGCTACAGCCACCTGTTTATATATTAGCATTGTTAATTATGTGCTAATGTCATGTAATTAAGTAAAGGGAGGAGCAGAAGAACCAGTTGTTATGAAGAGAAAACGCTCAACCACAGCTGAAATCTTAAGGATTATAATTTAAACTAGTGTTGTTGTCATCAGCTGCTGCCATCAGAAACATCCAGTCACATCGAAAAGCCAAAGTGGATGTGAATAATCCTGTCTGTCCACTTATCCAACGCTTTAATCCTGAGCAAAATATATCAACAGCTGTAGGCCAGATTTACATCCGTGATGTTGGTGACCCTCTGACCTTTCCTCTCGCGCCACCATCAGGACAATATTCCCAGTTTCCTCCCACTAGTGGTAAAACTTTGAGAAGGATTTCATGATCATGAGAAAACAACGCAGGAGAAATAATTCCATGAACTTTGTCTGTAAAGATGCCAACTTGGGTTGAAAACCCTTTTTAGTTAGGTGTTCATTTTCTTCATCGTGAAATCAGATCAGTCAGGATCATCATGTGATGAGTACACAGGATGACGTACTGTAAAGAGAGAGTGACTTTCCAACCTTTCAATGTGACTGAGTGAGCATGCTCCCTCATTCTGTGGTGTCAATGTTCAGTTCGGAGAGTTCACCTGTACAATCTGAAATAAAACTGGTTTTGTGAATTTGAAAGTGTGTGAAAAAGAACAATAACTGCATTAGTCCAGTCTTGTGTCCATGAGGTGACTGTCGATGTGTCTGTTTTTGTCCTTGTTGTGTCCTATTTCAGTTTTCCAGATGGTTAAACAACTGAACTTCTTCTGTCAAAGGTCTGTTTTCTGTTGATGTAATTCAGGTCAGGATTGGTACTTCCCACCAATCATGAGCAAGCTCTGTAGTGATTGGCTGATGGCTACTGACAGGCGGTTGACTAGCATACAGTGGGCGGGGGGGAAATCCAGAACTGATGAGTTTTAGGAGTCAGATGTTTGTGTCTCTCTCTGGTTGTCGGTGAGTTCAGATTTTGGGCCTCGAGATCAGAGGTCCTCGCTTCCATGTCAGGTGACCTTTAACCTTTATTTTTCTCCTCCTCGTAGGCTAAACACTCGATAGTTTAATTTGGCTGTGAGCGCTGCTGTTTTTAGTCTTTATTTTTCTCCTGTGTTGGCGCTCTAAAGTTAAAGTGTCAGTATATGATGCTTTAGGACAAATGGCCTCCTCCAGCAGCAGCAGCATTACATTCCCTGTGAGAATGTATGTTTCAGCCACACTTTGATCGTCTCCCTTCTTTTTTTAATTTCAGATTATTTTTGTTTTCTCTGGTCGTGTCCGGCTGAGGCTGCCTAGCTAACAGACTGTAGACTGAACACTGTATCTGCTGGTGAAACTTTACATGACTCTGTAACTCTGTACTTTTTATTTTGTTGACATTGTGTTTGAACTAAACTTAACTGTTGGCCCAGCCTGTTTCTGATGTACACACTATGTAGAGAGGTGGACCTGCTGACACACCACAGGAAGGTCCAGCTTTGAATAGAAATACTGTGATGGTGGAGCCTGATGTGTGTGTGCGTGTGTGTGGACAAGCAGTCAACATTTGTTTTGATGAATAAAAAGGCCAAATGGAAACTGAATGAGAGGCTGAAGAGTGTTTTTAATGTGTCTTTCATTGTCTGTGAAGGTTCTTATTCGTGTCAGGTTATGGACAAGTGCAAGTTCAATCAAGGCTATTGGACTTGGTGTTCGTTTCACTTTTCAACCGAGAAGCTTCTTCAGTTCTGACTGACGACACAGAGAACCAGGTACTTATACCATGATGCTGCTCAGTATGCAGGTGCTCCTGGGTGTTAAACAACAGTCGTTTGACACTTGATACCATGTGTGAATGACCATTAACGCTGTCACATGAGGTCAAGTGGTTGTTGATTCAACTTGCACTTGATTCCATGACCTGGATCACTGAGAACCTTCAGACATTTTTCTAATGTGTGTTTGATTCTTTGTTCAGATTCGTCCGCAGGTGAAACTGATACTTTAATAATGAGTTCATGTACTGCCATTTAAACTAATTTTTAAATCTTGCTGTCAAAGGTTAACGGTTCATTATTTGTAGGAACAGATGGTGGTGGAAGAAGTGCTCAGATCTTTCAAGTGAAAGCAGCAAAATACTCTATTAGAGATAAAAGACCTCCATTCAAGGTTTGACTTGCATAAAAGTATTAATGGCAAATATACAGTCTATGCCACAGACCAGCTGCAGAGATCTATAGAAGCTCATATCTGATGGAAAAAAAGTTTGTCACAAAAAAATAAATTAAACGACTCCTGGTAAGCTCAGAGGTCAAAATGTTGATGCAGCCTACGTTTTTTTAATGGTATTTTACAGCTGGTGTGATTAGTGAAGAAATCACACTTGAAAGGTCAAAATCATGAGCTAAATTTTTCATGTCAAAATTCAGATTACCTCAAAAAAAAAAAAACTGGAAAAATGTTCAAATTTTAAACTTTCTTTAAAAAATAAAAAAGTTTGTGTCCTTAGTAACTTTAAGACAACGTCTCAGAATCATGTTTCAACTCAAGACTCAATCAGAGAAATCATTAAATGGAAAATACACGCAGTGGCTCATGGGAACAGAAGCTAACCCGGAAGTGGGCGGAACTGTTTTTTTTTTTACTGATACTTGGATTGTGTTTCCGTCTCTGTAATGGTTGACTGCACGAATTTGCAGTTTGATTATCAGCAATTAAAACCGAATAATTTTTGTTGTCTGTATTCTGTTTTAATTTTTTTCGAGTTGAATTTTATGAATTCTCTTTTGAACTTGTCAGGAGAAGCGCTCCTGACATACTCGCTCTTTATTGGCTGCCTCTGCTGTCAATCATCAGAGCAGCGACATTCCTTCTGTAGCTGATGGAAAAAAGAGAAAGTTTCCAAGATGGCGGCGTGGACCTGCCTGTCCGCTGGAAAACAATAGAAGCAGCACAGAGGGATTGAGTTCTCACTGAGGATCCGCTCTCGGCTCTAGAACCGCACACATCCCCACTCGGGCTCGGCCAAGGGGAGGGTTATCCGCGCCGGCTGCTCGGGAGAAATAAGTTTATAGTATGATGCTTTATTTAAATGTTTCAGGCTAGCCATCTAGCTAGTCGAGCTATCGTTAGCCTGTCTGCCTAAACACAGTGTTAGCATCTAGCGGCTAACGGCTACACGGAGGCGGAGGATCAGCTGTTTGCTGGACAGATGCTGTAGAAGAGCGGACAGCAACACTTTCACAGTAAGTCAATTTAAGACCTAACCACGCTTCAAATGTCTGGAAAGTCTTGTTGTTTGTTTTCCAGTGTGTGAAATTGTAGCGTTAGCTAAAATAAAGCGTTTGGTAGCTGAGTAAGTTTGTGAAGGAGCCAAGTTGTTAGCTAGCTAGCTCAGGTCCCGCTAACCAAGCTAGCTCCTAATACTTGAGCAAAATAAAGTTTGGGAGAAGTTGCAGAGCCGTTTGGAAGCAGTCTAACACTGTCGGTAACACATAAGTGGGATTTAAGTGAAAAGCTAAGCGAGCTGGCTCCCAAACAACCTATATTTAATGCAGCTCGGATAATTTTATAAGGAATTTTCGACGCTCCAACTTTGATTTTGAGTGGAGGAATGTGCTAAGTTAACTTAACGTTAGCTGAGTTATTGTGATGAGATGGATCAGACCGGTTCCCTGACCGGAGCTGAGCTGTGGGTTATAAAGGGTTTTGTATAGAAAATAGCGGGAAATGTTTGGATTTTTTCATATGGGAGGTTTGTGTTTTTGATTCGGGCTTAAACTCCGACAGATTGAGGCTCCAGCCTCCAGCAGCTCTGCTTCTCACAGCCACTTAAACGAGCTGCTGTTTGTAATGAGCTTCACAGTATTCAGCTGGGTTTAGATTCATACATGGAGGAGGCTGCGTGGTTTTGCACCCAAAAACCTGAATTTTCCTCTCCGGCAGTGAGTGCCGCTGTGACTGAAGGCCATTAGCAAGACAAAGGTCGCCTCCATGGAGCCAGCACAGGAGTCTTTGTAAGGGCGAGGGGGGGTGTATAGACGCCCAGAGAGAAAAAGAGCCAGATTCAGCATTTTATGGACGAAACCTGAGCCGGGAGTTTACTACAAGTCTTTATTGATGATGGCGGATTTTGTTACACCGCGACACAGCGCGGTGATGGAGAGGCTCCGCCGGAGGATCGAGCTCTTCCGGCAGCATCACAACAGCTGCGAGAGCCGCTACGAGAACGCGACGCTGGAGCGGCTGGAGCTGGAGAGGCAGCAGACCTTCGCCCTGCACCAGCGCTGCCTGCAGGCCAAGGCCAAGAGGTCCAACAAGCACCGGCAGCCCCAGCCCAGCGGAGACCAGGCCGGACAGAGAGCGCCAGGCGGCGGCGGCGGCGGTGGCAGCGCGGAGCACGGCGAGAGCGGAGGGACGGCGGCGGAGCAGAGCCGGAACAGCACCCTGATAGCGGTGAGTGAGCACTGAACACGGGGGGGCTGAACACAGGGGACTGAACACAGGGGACTGAACAGAGAGACCGACTGGCACAAACACACTCCAGGCTGGTGCAGTGAGCAGGGACATTGTTTCAGACAGTGCTCAGAGTGCATTTGACAGATTGGTTTCACTTTGTTTTTATCAGTTTTGCTTGGGGTGGGAAGCACAGCACAGTAATATCACAAGATATTTCTGATGATATGATGGTCCAGCTGATTGTGTGCTATACTACATGTATCAAGACTTTAGTGGTGGGGAATGAGGACCAAACCGCCTGTGTGGTACAACACCAACAAAATCAGCAATGACTAAATCAATACTCTCTGAATAATCACAGCAATTCTTGGCTTTATTGATAAGACAGTTATCTAAAATACATCTGAATATTTGAAGGAATCCGTCAGTTTGTGATGTAAATGAGGTGTAAAAATAAGGTAATAAAATCCTGTGACTGTTAGTTGACAAAGCAGTTCTCCTGAAGAACAGGCCTAGAACACAGTTAGTACATTCATGTCCAAATCATTTCCACGGAAACTTCTACCAACAGCTCAGCGGTGTCTGAACACAGTCTGAGAGTCACCTCGAAACGTGAGGTGTTTGACACAGATCTCATGTGTGTGCAGCCTGAATGTTTGGCTGAGCTCAAACAGCTTGTGTGTTTGTTAATCAGAGCTGATCACACCGATTAATCCCTGCATCTGTGCAGACGCTGCAGATCAATGATTTCCTCCTCACTCAGGTGAAAGCACAGCTGCATGTGTGGCTTCAGTGATAGACAGAGGAAATGTTGTTTTGCGGCTGTTTGGTCATGTGACCTCTGGGTTCCCCTTCAGCCTTGGTTGTGGTTCTGGTTGTGGTTGCTTTAACAGACACAAACTGGTTAGGTTCAACCAATTCATCCTCTTTAAGTGTCCTCGAGCGAGACACAAAATCCCAACCAGTTTTAGACCCCATTCCCTTTGTGTTTCGATATTTACTGCAGTATCGATGTTGCAGTGATTACTCAACTGATTTACAGAGAATTTGTAGGCAGTTGTTCATTTAATAAAGTAATTGATGATAATGATGATAATTGATGATGTTCAACTCTAAAACGCTGTGAAAAGAAATTGGTACCTACAGATGTCAGATAAAGATCAGCCTTGAACTGTGCCAGTATTTTCAATCAGCTCTTGTTTAAATCTTGGCTTCTCAGTTTGGGATAAAGGTTTATTCCTCCACTGTGTTACAGTCTCTTTAGGTCTTCACAGGTTCTGTATGTGTCCAGTTACACTGGGAACAGGTGTGTGTTGCCAGAAATTCAGCTGTTAGAAAACAGACGAGTGTAAAAGAGTCCAAAGTCCATCTGATAGCTCACAGCAGGTGAGAGACTGCTGATGGGATTGAGCAGGTTTTAAACTGCAGCTCAACATTACATCTGCAGTAGGACTGTAATCACCTGTTGTAAATGCACGTCTCTCTTCTTTCTCCATAAAACTGTGTTCAGACAAATGATCAGACTGACCTACAGAGAGAATTTAAAGCAGTCTCAAAACGGACCCGTTTAGCACTCCTTCAGGTTCTCATGTAGGGTTGGGGATAGTGCCATCGTTCACTGACCACTGAACCCTTGACCATGGGTTGAAAGTGCAACATAAACTTTGTGATTAAGTCAATAAGAGTAATTGATCAAAACATTTAGTGTCTTAGAATTGCTTAATGCAGAACGCACAAAGGAAGCACCGGTGTATTATAATTATTATAATAGCTCCTCAGGGAAAACAGCTTACTTAATCACACTATTTACCGCCCAGTGAAAGAAGGTTTTAATTTAGGTGCAAATATAGAAATTAATTTTAAATCTACCTGGTTTGCACCTGCCTTAGTAAATCAGGAGGTGAGTCTTTCTCTGTGTCTCACAACAGGATTAAAACATATCCAGAGAGTGAAACTCTCATTCTGTCCTGGTAACCTACTACTGGGAGTCAGATTGCTCCGCCCACTAAACGTGAGGCGAAGTGCTACACCTGTCCTACCACCACCATGGATCAGTATCCACTCCCATCCTCTGGCTGACTACCTGCAGAATAGAAATCTCTTCCGTAGAGTTCAGACTTGGAGGATCCATGACAAGCAGCACCGAAGCTGTTGTGGAGGCTCCCAAAAGACACTATGTTGGTTCTGCCATTTTTCCATGTGTCTGTTTTGTCTAGTATTAGATCTGAGATCAGGCGTCACAGTGGACGGGAGTGTTCCTCGCTATCTGGTTCAGAGTCAGCTTGTTTTGCCGGTGTGAATCTGCTCTCAGCAGGGACAGACTGACAAACACTGACTGGAGTCCTGAGAGGTGACTCAGAGTGAACAGAAACCCCCCACCGCCCCCTCACAGCTGACTCATCACTGTGTGTGTGTGTGTGTGTGTGTGTATGGGTCCTCAACACTAAGACAGGAAACGCCTCGCTCTCACTCCGCTCGATGTCGACAGCAGGCGCCACTGAGGAGGCGGGGCTAAATCCCCTCTGCAAAGCTGTGATTGGCTCCTCTTAGTGGTGATGTCATTTACTAGAGGTCAGAAAGCTTTACTGCAGACGTTAATAATACTGAATAAGTAAACATTACTGTCGCCCAGCTAATAAGAGATTTTAAAGGCTGATGCTGCTGTCAGTGTTTGACAGATTAAAAAAAAACTCAGCTACCACAAACTACATCAATGAGACAACTGAATGATAATGTAACCAGTCAGCAGCATGTGTGAAACTGTCTTCTACTTATTGGTTTAGTTCGTGGACTAAATTGGACTAAATTCTGTTGGAAAACCTTGTTCATTTTTTCATGACTCCTAAATTGAAAACGTATCCAACACCGATGGACCAAACATGTTCGAGAAGCTGTGAGCACATTAAGGCAAATCACTGCCTGTCCAAAGATACAAAGATGTTGGGAATATATCTGCAGATTGTTGGGCCACAGAGTACATTGACATCCATGTCACTTTAGTTGGAAAAACAGGAAGTGACGGAAACCTTGCGAATACATTTACTGCAGCAGCAAGAGAAAGTGATCAGTGGTAAGTTACAGGCCGATCCACCTGTACAAGAACACTGTTTGGAGAAATGATCAGAGTGAAGGAAGATGCAATACATGAGTAATTTATTTGTTGGACTAATGAAGGTGGTGGTTCTAGAAGTTATTGAATCACAAACATGGAGGAGGATAGACTTAACACAAACCCAATAATAGTCGGGCAAACAGCAGTGACAGTCCTGTGAAACAAGAGTTTCAGTGCAAGCAACCAAATGTTCATGCTGCAAACATGCAAACTGAGATAAGCTAACATAAACACACTAGATATTTTGGATGTTTGTGGCAAAGCGAGAGGCAAAAGTTTCATTATGAGTCATTCTGAAGATATTTAGAAGTCCTTATTTATTTGACTGTTTGGTTTTGTAATGTGAAATATGCAGACTTAGTTGTTTTAGACATAACAAAAGCTTTTACTATCTCAACAGATTCACCTTGACTGTATTTATCATTCTGCATGAAAGATTTCTCATTGTTCACTTTTATATTCCGTTCGTTACTGCGTTTGTTGTGACATTAGGGGCGGCTGAGGTCAGAGGTCAAATTATCTTAAACTGTCATGTCTGTTTAACATCCGTCGCTCTGAAGTGGCTTAATTCATTTTGAAGGAGACTAAAATGAAGAAGCTAAAATGAAATGAAATCAGATTGTGTCCTTAAACTCCAAAGTCGAATCAAAACTTGAGACACTCCTTTAGCAAAATACTAACCTCCACTCTGACCTTTGACCTCTGGCCTGCGAGCTCGATGTCGTCTCTGTAGGGAGCACATGTTGTGAATAACATTGCTGGCAGCAGTGACAGTAGTGGTCTCAGCCTTTGTAGTGAATGTAGTAGTACTGGTTATCGTAGTAACAGTGTTGTCACTAGTTCAAGCAGTGTCAGCAGTTTTGGTTGCAGCAGTTTCAGCACCAGCTGTAGTTGAGTTGACCAGGGTCCTGTGTTACCTGACAGGTGAAGCTGTCTGCAGACTCCAGGGACTCAAATACCCAGAATACCACTCCTGTGCTCTGTGCACTGGGCCTTTGGGGGTCTTGCAGGACCTCCCCCGACCTCCGTCCTCCCCCAGTGGAAGGTTTTTGTTGTCCCCCCACCACCCTGCTCTGTAGCCATGGTAGCGAGGAGGAGGAGGAGTCAGACCAGTATTTCAGGTTTAAGAAGTTCAATGAGTCACCAGTTTCCTTTTCCTCAGGGCAGATCACCCACTGCCTCTCTCTGTCCATCAGAGTGTCTCTTTACCCCAACACCAGATTCCTGAGCTCATTCACCACCTACGCAAGAATCATGTCAGACAGTATGGAGCGAGTCGACAGACGAGAGTCACAGAAGTCCAGGAACAAATGTGTCCTCCTCACATGTTCAACATAAAAACTCTTTTGAGGGAATTTTATACATAATCTTTACTTTAGCAAAAATAGCTGAGTCATCATTTGTTTCTGTAGCCATGGCGCCGGTGGTGTGTTACAACTTTCACCTGGACTGTTTTCCACCTCTTCTCTGTTGTTTCCTCAAAGGAAAACACACCTTGTTGTTGATCCTGTCAGGATCTTCTAACACAAAATAAGACACATAAGAATCATGGCAGTAATAAATATCTAAAACAGAACCATGAAGTTGTGAGCTGCCCTTCTAGAAAATCAACTAAATAAAAACAGTATGCACACATTTTCATTTATGAAGCACATTCTATGCTTTCCTGTTGGTATGAATCTGTATGTTGATTTTTTTTTCGTACACTAACTCTAAAACAAAATTATATCATGAAGACAAGTGTTTAGCGTACTTTAGTATTTACTTTGTACTCATACTTTTGTAGTGTTGAATTTGGGCACAAGAACATGTTTCTCTCTGAGTGGAAGATGAATGAACAGGAAAACGCATTACAAGACGCAGAGTGTTTGTGGCTTCATTCAGAAATATGTCTGTGTGTTGTTTCAGTCCTGATCTCAGCCTGTGACTTAAAACAGCCACGGCGATAAATGAGCCCCTACTGTTATTTAAAAAAAAAAAAAAAAAAAAAAATTATATATATAGAAATAAAGCCCATTTATTTCATTTTGTGTTCATCAAATATAAAACACTGTAAATGGTAAAATACTGCTTGTGTTTTCAGTGTTCAGTCAGATGAGGCTGCCGGGCTCTTGGTGTAATCGCTGACACTGCTGTTGCCACAGGTTTACTGACCGAACTGTGTCCTGGCTGTGGCATCTCGACCGCCAAACTCCTCTCTCCAAATGTTTTGATTCTGCCATTTTGGCACCACTCAGGCTAATCAGGAAATTCTCAGCATATTTTGGGGAAGACGTCGCTTCTCTGCACACGGTGAAGCAGCTCTGCTCATGAGGCTGAAACCTGGACAAAGTCTTTATCTCCGTTTTCTTTCTTCTCTGCCTCTGGTGTCTTTCTCTTAATGAAACATGTCGTGAACAGACTGAACGGACGAACATGTTCTGATGTTTAGTGATTCAGTGCTCCTTTACTTTCAGTGATCAGGTCGGACACATTCTCTGTTACAGTAACAACCTGTTTGCTTCAGACTGACATCTCAACAACCAGTGGTTGGACTTGAAATATGGTCCAGACTTTCATGATAGAAATGATGACAGAGGTCAAAAGGTCAAAGCCTGTAGGAGAGTTGAAATTTAAAAACCGGTTGTTTCCATCTGTGTAACTGAATGTAAACACCAGATCGAGCTTCACATGAATTCACCTGTTCAGTCTTCTTCGTGGAGAATATTGGATAATGGCTCTGTGAGCGTGTGAGGATCAGCTGATGTGGTCGGGTCTGTCTGTGGAGGGAGTTCTGGATGTTCCCCTCAGATGTGCTGGGTGGTGCTGCCTGCAGAGTGGACAGATGTGATCTGCTGACTGCTCTGAGGAAGCTCTTTGTTATCTGCATTATGTAAGCCTGCCTGCAGCTGATTCTATTAACGGCAGCAGCTCGGAAGCCAAGCAGCCACTGCTGACTCCAGCTCTCATAACTGTGTCTATTCAGCTGCAGCGCCCCCTACAGCTGGAAAGCTGCCCCTGCAGATACTGAAATAGAAAATCTGCTGTGATTTGACAGCTGGCTTTGTTCCTCAGAACTCCCGGATAACCTCGTTTCATGATGCAAATGTCTAAATAAAGACATGTGAACTGGAATTGTTGCTTAAATAGTTTAGAACTGAAATAGTCAGGTTAATCGGCAACTATTTGATAATCAGTTAATCATTGGTATTTTTTAAGAAGAAATGCCAAACATCCACTGGTTTGAGCTTCTCACATGGGTGAATGGAACAAAAGGCCGCCCTGCTGCAGCAGGGTGAGGGTTTTCTGTTTTCTCTCTTTCATAGTATTGTAAACTGAATATCTTTTGGTTGGTCAGAACAAGCCATCTTGAGCTCTGAGAAATTTAAACCATTAATGAAAAAAATCATCCTCCAATTCATTTATTAAGGGACTTAAAGCAACTATGGTAATAAAGACAGATTCAAACAAGAACGATACAGTTAAAGAAAAAAAGATTTGACAGGGAAAGTGCAGTTTAGTAGAATAAACTGTAAAAAATGTCAAGTATAAATATTTCACTCAGTAATTCAAAGACAGTTCAGCAGGGTTGTGGTTTGAACCCTTGTTATTTCACAGTGTATTGTGTTGGCGGATGATGTTATTGCTTTTATTAATTCTCATGGTTCTGTTCCTCCAGCTGCAGGAGACGGTGAAGAGGAAGTTGGAGAGCGCCGGTTCTCCGCTGGGCAGAGATCAAGTCAACGGTTTCAGCGACGGTTTCCCCCCCAACAAGAAAGCCTGCCTGGACAACGGCACCACCAACGGCTCCCCGCTGGACTCCAAGTTGGGGATCAGTGACTCGCTGAACTCTAACGGCACCCACGGGCCGCCGGGCGACTCCACGGATGGCGGCAGGGAGTCAGGTTCTGGCTTTCATCCAAAGGAGATGAAGCAGGAGCCCGATGACATCCTGCCCATCATGCCACCATCGGGAGGAGGCAACAACAGCCTGTTCCCTGACCTCAACCTGAACGAGCAGGAGTGGACAGAGCTGATGGAGGAGCTGAACTGTACGGTGGCCTACGAGGACATCCAGGACATTCTCAATGATGGCTTTGAGGACCGTAAAGACCCTCTGGAGCTGGCACCAACTCCAGGTGGTGCTGGGGCGGTGGGAGGAGGAGCAGGAGGAGCAGCAGGTGGAGGGGGAGGCCAGTCGTCCCAGGGTCTGCTCCCTCCAGACCTGGTCAGCGTGAAGTCGGAGTTCTCCCCGGCGTCAGTGGCTTTCGAGCAGGACTCACGCACCGGCTCCCCCCATGTCAGGTCCACCTCCTCCGGGCCTCCTCCTCACCCCACCAGCTCCCCAGTCGCCACCTCCTCCGCCTCTTCCCCGGCTCTGCCCCCATCCCAGTCGGCTCCTCCTCCCCGGCAGCTTCAGCCTCCCCCCAACCACCTTCTTCCACCAGGGCCCCCGGTGCCCAAAGACCTGTCCCCTGCTCAGCAGCTCCAGCAGCTGGCCGCCCAGCAGCAAAGAGCCCAACACCTCCACGGCCAGATGCAGCACAAACAGCAGCAGCCGGGAGCCAAGTTCCACAACCAAGGGCCACATGCCCACCCTGCGCCGTGGCCCCAGATTTCCAATCCTTCTCAGAGCCCACTCGGGGGCGCGTTTGGTATGGACAAACCCACCAGCCCCTCCCTGTACCCACAGGACTTCAACCCCAACGCCCAGAAGCAGCTGCTGATGCCCGGTCAGCCCAACAAAGCCTCTCCGAAGGCGGGGGCTGGCGGTTACATGCCGGGGCCTTCCGGGCACCCCAACATGCTGGGCCACCCGACTCCAGGGCCTCCTCTCAGCCACCCGCCGGCAGCAGGGGTTCAGGCCTCGGCCGCCATGCTGAACTACAACAACACCAAACCTCTTTCGCACTTTGAGGCGGGGCCCGGACCGCCACGACCCCCCAACACCCAGAGCCAGAACAAGGCGGCCCTACTGACACGGCTCCGACAGCAGCAGCAGATCAAGCAGAAGAACAGCATGAACTTCCGGCAGCACATACCACACACACAGGTAAGAAACACACTCGCTCTGATACGAATAATCTGACTAGACTGGTATCATTAACATTTGTACAGTTTGCTTGTCATGTGTACAGTGTGTCTTTGGTCAACATTTAATCAATTAAATGTCATTTAACAAAGAAGCAGAAACAACAATAGTTATTACTAATAAATAATAAACATGCAGAAAAAAAAAGCAAAATCATAACATTATAGTTTCTAGGTCACTTTGACAAAGTTAAAGTTGTTGGCAAACCAGGAAGTGAACCAGTGTCAGTCTGCAGATGAGAACATGAACATGACTAAATGCTTTAATTTTTTTCTTGTTGAGAGGTTCAGAAGTTTACAGTATCTCAGTCTTCATGAGTGCAGTTAGCAGATGCTAACTGTAGCATCCATGCTAACATCACAACCCTACAACAATAACAAACTGTACAAACTGATCAGAGTGTTCCTGCTCTGCTTTCATAACCAGGCCAGCAGCGCATTCCTGGACTGTACCCCCCCCCCCCAACACACACACACACACACACACGCCTACTGCTTCATCCCCCAGATCTGGATAAGTAAGAGCAGGTTTGCAGGTTGTTTCTCCAAATTCTTCAAAACAGTTTTATACTGAATTTACACTGCATGGAACTGACGTCCTGCCTCATTTTGGGTGGTTATTAATATTCAATGTGATTCTCCATTGGGCTTCAGGAGGTATCTGTTAAATGAGCCTAAAGCCAGTTGTACACTCCCACACAGCTGTAGTGGCCTGTTGTACGACGGAGCCTGAACAGTGTGAACAATGAGAGTCTGTTGCAGCAGCAGAGTCTCCTGCTGCCTCATTCAGTTCGGACACATTAGAAAAGAGACCTGTTAGAGGAAAGACTTCGAGCTTTCCCTGGATTCTTCTTTTCTACATCCAGTGGAGTCAAACAGGACGCATGAGTGAAAGGAGTCAAAGTTTCAGTTGAGGTGGAAGCACTGAAGACAGTTGAAGTGTGTGCACTGTCAGCAATTCAAATGTCGTTCGGCCTGCCAACACTGACAGCAGTTACAGGGCATGAACGCAGATGAAATGTCAGTTGTTGAATAAACATTAGTTCAGGAGTCACTTGATGTAGCAATTGAAAGCAGTTGAAGTGAATCCTATGAAAGCACTTGAAATAAGTTACTGAGACAGTTGAATGACTTTTACAAGATACTGATGATTAAGCTTCTGTTGGAGCCTCCAGCTAAAAATATAGAGTTTGTCCTGAGGGGGGCGCTGGAGGAAAAGTCCTATGGTCTTCACCATATAAAGTTTTTAAGGGATAAGAAATTAAGACATTTACTGTTAGATTTTTTTTTTAAGCTATTTTTGGACAAATTCAAACTGTGTCTTGACATTGGTGCTTGGAAAGGAATCATTCTGTAGCCTGTCTGTCCACAGTAGAAGTGTCCTGGTCTGAGTCCAACAGGTGCAGATGAAGACCAGTACAGAGCAGTTTGAGTGTCTGTGGTGTTGAGTGGAGGTGAAGTCGAGCTGCAGCAGGGAGGCCTTTTGTTCAGCTGCTCCGCTTCAGTCCGGCCGGGGCCCCACTCACTCTGTGTGTGTGTGTGTGTGTGTGTGTGTGTGTGTGTGTGTGTGTGTGTGTGTGTGTGTGTGTGTGTGTGTGTGTGTGTGTCTGTCTGTGTGTGTGTGTGTGTGTGTGTGTGTGTGTGTGTGTGGCAGCTGGTTGCTCAGGCTCACACAGGGGGGTGAAGGGAGGCAGTGACAAAGCAGCCTTTCATATTCTCTCTCTCTGTATTTAAATATAGCTGCTCCTGCTTGTATTTTTCCTCTGGCCAGCCGGGACGCTCTGTTCCTGCTACACTTCACACTTTATCATCGCTGAGCACTGACGCTGAAACTCAAACTTCTAAAACTCTTAGGCCTCCATACAGTTTCATGAGCAGTGGTGGAAAGTAACTGCAGACCTTTACTGAAGTACAACTTTGAAATACTTACTGTGCTGAGAGTGTTTTCATTTTGTGTTCCTTTGTACATCTACTCATTCCAGAACCAAATACTTTACCTTTTACTCCATTTCCAAAGTCTGAACATTTTAATGGGCATCGGTCTTTATTTTTGTCAGGTTATGGAGACTGCAGGATTAATAGTGATAGAACTCACTGTCGCTTTGAGAACATGACACATAAAGAGGAAAATGTTCAATAGAACAAAATTGAAATTGATTAAAATTTAAAAAAGAATAAAACAAAAAACTGTAATTTTGCTGATTCTCATTTTAATTGATTTAACAGTACAGTATCATACAACAGTATGATCTAAATCCAATCTGCTTTATATTGATTTGATAATGAATATGTTTGTATTTGCATCTCTGTTTTACAACATTGACATTTTAACACATTTAACAAGGTTTTTAGTCTCAAACAAAACCAGCTGTCTGTGGGCAGTGCCCCCCCCCCCC
>JBBMOC010000232.1:126045-232770 GCA_037975185.1 Centropyge bicolor | reverse complement strand
CATGTCACCCTATCAGTCAGTTTCCACCAGGCTGCTCTACTTTGTGACTGCTTCACTAACAACCTGATTCACTTCATATTGTATATATATAAAACCAAGTGCCATAATGTGGAGTTAAATTTAGAAGTTTTGTGAAGATGAGAGTGCTGGTAATTATTTGTGCTTTGAGTTCTGGGAAATGGAGCATAACTTCAAGAAATGTGTCTTGGCAATAAAAAACATACTGGGTAGATATTTTGCGATATGAAGTAAACAAAGACATGAAAAGCTTTTGTGCAGCGGCAAAGCAGCATTGTAACCCACCCACTAACAGCAACTGATACATCTCATGCTGAACAGAGGTGACAACAAGGTTCAGGGTTAAAAGCAGCACAAACAGGAAGCCGCCCTCTGTGGACTGATGGGAATAAAAGTCCTCTCAGCCCGGCTGCCACTTCACTGTGAAATGGAGAGATGCTTTTGTTGCACAAACCCATCAGCTTTCATCACTCATTTATGCTCTGCAGCAACATTATCAGCTTCATCAATGTTCTGAAACAGCACGTTTACCAAGCAGCACCAAGAACACAGGAGCAGTCCTGAATTTATACTGACGGTTCTGTGTGAGTCACAAATGCACCTTTTCAAATGAACCTGAGTAAATTGGCCAACCATCAGCAGAATGTGTTTCTGGTGACTGATGCCTTTTGGACTAACAGCAGATTGCACATGTCATGTGTTGTTTGACAGTGTTGCCATTGTGAACTTTTCTAACAGGTTTACTTCTGTGTATTCCACAGGGATTCCTCTGTCGCTGTACACACACACACACACACACACACACACACACACACACACACACACACACACACACACACACACACACACACACACAGGCCGCCATTAAAAACAACAGTTAAAGGAGCAATCTGGAAATAATTTGGCATCTTTTCAGTTTCTTCAGCTTCAATATTTAGGCAGACAGCTTGAAAATGAATCATGAATCTTACATTCTACAATAAACTGTCAATGAGTGCTAGCTATATGAGTGACCGAGTAATTATAATGCTGTCATTTCAAGCTTTAATGTGCTAATGATTGAGTTGAAATGTAGCTGAAGCTGATAACGTCGGACTAATGATGGACAGCTTTAAAAACAAAAGGCTAAATATCGATGCAGGAGAAGCAGAGATGTCATCATTTTTTAATCCACATGTTCTTCTTCCTCGTCAAAGCCTGGCACCTACATTACCCACAATGCACCTTGCATGTTGACAGTTCTGTCACAGATGTGGGAGTGTTTAATGCCAGTAGGGAGCTCGCTTGCATTTTTGAGTTATAAGACATATGAAAATTAGCTTGAATTATGAAGTTTGTGCGTGGGAGTACAAGTTGCTTTTATCTTTCACTTAAGTGCAAAATTTTTTTTATATTTTTTTTACAGTTTTGCCAAAATGGGCGCAGGTCATTAGGATTCACAGAGGATGCTGACTCTCTGCCAAATCAGTGAATTTTCTGTCAAGCTGAGCAGATTGACTGTAGAAGAAGAGATCAAACAGTTTGTTTACTGTCCTCCCTGGAATCTCTTTTATTCTGTGATCAGAGATGTGGGTGTCTTCAAAACACAGTTCAGACTTCACAGCCATGAATAAGAATCACGTCAGGCATGTGGCCATGATAACGCGTCGGGTTGAACAAGGTTATAAGACTCTGATGTTTAAACATTCAGCAGCATCTCAGAAACATTTCTCTTCTTTTTCTTGTTATTCTTTTTTTTTTTTTTCAAAGCTTTAGTTTCCTGTGGTTGAGAAGCATCTGTTTTACCTGTGGACAGTCAGGCCTTGAGATGCCCATCTGTCTTCTCTTCTCCGGTTACACTGCTGCAGCACAGCAGAGAATCATGTCTGACTACAGCCATATGTCTGCTATTGATTGTCTCAGTCAGCTCAGGCTCTCTGGCTGGACAGAAGGAGCTTCCAGTGTCAGCTGCTCATCAGTGCCAAATTACCCTGATCGGACCTTAAGTGGCATCAATGACTCTTTATTAGGTCCAGTTAGCCATCGACACTGTCAGCAAACTGAGTAACAATTGACGAGAAGCTACAGAATACTGAGACATGTGGCAGCAACATGCCTGATCAAACTGGCTGTGAAATCAAATGGAAAGCAGAAGCAGAGGAGAAAAATGAAACTTGTTCTCTGATATTTTAAGCTCTGATTTATGTCACTGAGCCTAATGTGAGTGCCTCAATGTGAAAATACAGAGAGCAAAGAACTGTATATTTTGTCTGATATTATGCTTGTTGTACAAATAATGTGCAAATAAGTTCTATTAATTTGTGGTACAAGGGTCCCTCATGATCCCTCAAACACGGCACCATATTTAGAAAATTCAGCTTTGCTTTCAGACTGGTTCAAGTAGACTCACAAGTAGGCCTCTCCACACTTGAGTGGAGTCCTTTCAGAGCAGCAGGTGTCTGAGCTCGGAGCCATGGGGAGAGGAAATGAGAGAGAAGAAGCTCAGTTCAGCCCCGAGGGGTGACTTCACTGTCGAACAGCCAGTGACTATACATTTACATTTAGGGATTTAAACAGTTTTATTGCATGTTAAAGGGCCAAACATTTGACATTTTTTTAAAATGCAGGCATTTGGATTTTGAGTGTGATGTTGCAGGTTTGAAAGTCCTCTTTTATAGCACAATGTCATATTTCAGTCATTGAAACATAATCTTGACCATAAAATGGCATTAAAAAATATATATATATATTTAAGTTTTAGAAAAACATGCATAATTTTGATAAACTGTGTCAGAAGTTGTCATAGCAACAGTCAATCAGTGTCTTTGTTTGAACTATTTTATAGTTTTGCTAACTATTTCTTTTCAGTCTAAAACACAGATATTAAAACTTGACCTTTTCACACCAGACAGTTCGATTGTCTAGTTAATGTACATGTACATACATTTCACTACTTCATGTGAAGGAGAATAATATTTCATGGTTCCCCGTGTCTGCCTGGCTTATTTGCCTACATTGGCTTTCAGGTAAATTTTGTACGTCACTACTAATTTTATGAGAAAGATGATCCACCAAATCATCAATCTTTGGTGGCTGGATTATCATTCAGATTTTATGGCCAATTTGAAGCTGCCATACATCTTATTGGTATTACCTTTGTTTTAATTGGAACTCTTCAGCCTCTTTTTTAAATACTCACTTGGTATTGTTACCAGTAAAATCATGGTGTAAAGGAAATCTTCTTCTACAATAGTTAAAGTGTTGATACTTTTTTTTAAACTAGATTGACACAAACACTTTTTTTTAAACACTTTTTTATACTTCTTTTAAATTTACCCACTTTTTATCAGTCTATCTTTGCTCCTGCAACATTGCAGATTTCCCTCGTAGTGGGACGAATAAAGGAATATTTTATCTTATCTTATAAATGTATATAAATGTAAATAGTTGCATTCAAGATTCATGAAGAATGAGAATACAGTATGCATAATATAATTTGGATTACAGGATGCATTTATTAGAGTTCTGAAGGTGTCATATAATAGTAAATGTAATAGTTTATTACACAACAGTAATGTGATATCTGTGATGTTTTCTGGTCCTTTACAGTTTACAGCTATGACTTACAAAAACATCAGCCGTAAATATAATACAGGCAAAAACTCATAAAGAGAAACATTCACCTTTTAAAAGCACCTGAAGTAATAAACATTTAACAGTAGCAGCCTCCTCCCCAGTAGTGGTGGGACACAACAACACAACTCACAAGGAGAGGTTATAACCATGGATGAGCGATCACCTCACTTCCTGCCAAATCTAATGTAAATCTGGTTTGATTGAGTTCCTCCACATATTCTTATAAATAAAAGACAGTTATGTAAAGTGATGCAAAATTAGTTCAAGTTCATGTACAATGGAGAGAAACAGCAGAGAGCTCTCATAAAAATGTATGAATGTGGCTGTAAAAGCTGTAGGTTGAAGCACTGTTGTGTGGTATGTGTAGTCTGCAACAGAGAGCAGCCAACATGCTTTAACTGTGTGCCAGTAATCAGTCAGACCTTCACCCCAGAGAGCATTGAACATGGGAGTCATAAGAGTCATTATTTCATTCTGCTCTCACCATCCATTGCCCTAACCCACGCAAACAGCCCACCGCTGCTGGCTGTCAGTCAAAAGGCCACTGAGCATGCTCTGTAGCTCTTATTGTCCGTGCTCTGACACCCCCGGCAGAAAGCTTCACGGCAACACACTCAAGACTGGTGACCTGAGACTGAGCACACACACACACACACACACACACACACACACACACACACACANTCCTCTCTCACTGTCCATCTGTTGCCCACTCTTCAATGGACAGTTTCAAGGCCCGCTCAGTGTTTCAGCAGCTTTAAACAGCTCTATTGTAACTTAGAAAGCTGGATTTAGACACTGAGAATGAGCGAGGAAGAAAGAGATGGAGAATGAGGAAGCGTGAACGCAGAAGAGAGAGAGAGAGAGAGAGAGAGAGAGAGAGAGAGAGAGAGAGAGAGAGAGAGAGAGAGAGAGAGAGAGAAGTCATCCACATAATGCCTCAATGTTATTAGGAAAAAAAACATTACAGCTTCCCCGGGTATTAAAATGACACAAAAAGACAAAAAATGAAACAAGTGGATAAACAGATTAAGATAAAGGGAAAAAGCTTTAAACCCTTAAATGACGCACCCGAACGGAGAAAACAAGTGGAGCAGCAGGAAGATGAGCCATCCTGCAGATTAAAGTCTCTCCAGGTGGGATTAAATTCTGAAGCGTCTTGTTCCATGAATGTTTTCCTGCCTGTGCTGCCATGTCAGAGGACTTTACCAATTCCACATGCCTACTCTGTCCCTCGCATTATAATCTGCAGAGCTGGGCATAGTAAATCCAACGCTGTATTTTTGAATTCATCTTCCTAGAGAAACACAGATGTATGCAGACAGCCCTGTGCTTTTTGTCAGGGACAGTTTTTCCTGGGCCCATCAGGATAAATCCTGATGCTATCATACAGTCAGAAGAATGCAGCCTCAAACTGTGCTAACAGGCACCTGTAGCACAGTCGTATGGTGGGAAATGGAGGGGGGGGGAGGAGCTGACAGAGGCTTCAGACACACACCACAGTTGTGCACTAATAGGAAAGTGACAACACACAAACACTAAAAGAAAAATTAAAATAAAATGTACAGTTTATATAGAGTGTCAGGGAATGCAAAAAAACATGCACACACAATTCAATCTATTCATTCAATCTATCTAACTGTATAGTGCTGTGGCTGGAGCAATAGCTGACCAACCTTTGCTGCTACATCTGCTGAATTTTGTTTTTAATTAAAATGAGATTATGTGAAAATGGGATTGGGATGTGTAAAGCTGATTCAGCTTGGTTGACAGCTTGGTTGTTGTAGAACTAATATGACTGAAACTGAACTGGCACTAGTGTCCTGTAATGATGAGCTATAGGAAGACATTAACCTTCCCATGATGCCTTGCAAGGACAGCATGTGTTGCTCAAGCTGTTCCAAAGAGCAGTGATACCATGAAAGAGACTCAGAGGTGAATTGTTCGGCTTCATTTACAATCATTTCTTTCACTATGTGCAGAAAAAATTACAGCCAGAAGAAACTTTATATTTAGTTGTGGATCTTTTTATTCATCAGATCGTTTTTATGTATCAGTAAACAAACAAAAAAAAAGCTCACAACTTCTTACCATTTAAATTCACAATATAAGGAAGAATGTGCACAGCAGTCATTGAAGATTAAACTTTGGTGTAGAGGTGTAAAATGTTTCCTGGTTAACCATAGTTCAAGTAGAAGTTACAGTACCTTCACCTTTAAAGTTAATGTGATCCATCCAGCTAATGAATGGATTAGTTCGCCATTGTCAGGTGAACTAGTTCAATGTCTAGTTTAATGTTTGACCATAAAAATATCTGTCCGTCCAGTATGGATGTGAGCACCTATAAACCCATTTCATTTCAAATACGATGTTTTGCAATTTCGAGACAAGCAATAAAAAAATGTCCAAAAGCTGTTGTTGGGCTGCAGAAAACAGACAGATGAAAACACTGGGGGGACATTAAACAAAGCAGCGGGATGGATGAAAACACTGCAGGAAATCAGTGTCAGTGGTGGCATCCCATAAAACTCACTCATCCACAGAGTTCAAAGAAGGTAAGAAAAACATTAGTGTGATGAGAGCAGCATTTCCAAGCTGTGCTATTGAGAACTATGAATGGCTCCATTGTCAGACTCCAATGATGATGACATAAATACAGCTTGTGTCTGCTCGAGACAATGCAAATGTCTTGTTTATCTGGTTAGTAGGAAGCAGAAAGCATCCGCCACATCCATCTGGGCTGAGTTCAGCTGCTGCGGCCTCGTCTCCTGGAGGTAATTTAACATTTTCAAGGTTGATTTAATACAAAATAACACTCCCTCCCAACAAGAAAGTCAGAGTGAGTAATGCAATGACACAGAGGCAGGCTAGTCAAATCAATACATTTTTAATCCTGTTTACCCATTTTGAATGGCTACCTGCATTTTGACATTTACCTGTGACCTTTGACCCCAAAATAAAAGAACAAATAAACATACTGTATATATTGCTCCAAGCAAAGTATGAAAGAAGTGATGGTTGTCAGAACTGACTCTCTGCTGTCGTCCCACACAGTACAAACAGTGACAGACAGACAGACAGACAGAGACAGACAGAGTCTTTATTAATCCCTTTGGGAGGTTCCCTCTGGGAAATTGGCATCTCCATCGCTTCTCCTATATTGCACTGTTTAAATATAGAATACAAAGTACAAAATAGAATATAAAATAGAAAAATACAAAAATATAAAATATAAAAATAGACACAATAAATTAGGCAGTAGATGTAGCAGGAATTTGAATCAAAATAGGCACTTGTGGGAGATCTACAGAAAATATGCATATGTGTATGTGTGTACCTGAGTGTGTACATAGTGATAGCAGCAGTGGGTATGGTAATGCTAAAGGTAATGGTAGAGTGCATATAGTAATATAATATAATAATATAATATAGCATATACAATGTATAACATCCAATATTATAACATACATGTACATGTATAATATAATAATATAGTAGTGTAATGTGGTATATACTACACTCTACTACATATAATAGTAATAGTAGTAATATACTATCAAGTATAATGTGGTTTAGTATAATAACAATAATAATAGTCTGTAATATATAGTATATAGACAGAGAGGGGTGGGGACAGTAGCTCTGTGTACAAAACAAACAAATATCCTCATGTTCCTTTAGCATGACTGTCAGAAGGAGGCAAAAATGCAGTCCCTTCAAAGATGGATATAATATATAATATTGTTCAGTCTGTTCCAGAAGAGCTGAAGCTGAAAAGGTCACGTCCACCAGAACACAGCGTCAGGAAAATCTGCTGATCTGTGCTTAGCCTCTAGAATGTGATGCTAGCTGCTAGAAAGTGTAAGATGCAATCAAAATGTCTTTGGAGGAAAATAGGCACAAAAAAGACATTTAGAGAATTACTAACGAGATGGCATTAAACTCAAGATGGGACATGATGGAAACAGCAGTCACTGATTGCTGCTGAATGAGGCTTCACACAGATACAAACCATTCTGAGAGATGTAATTTAGTCAACAGATGCACACAAGCACAGAGGTTTCACACAGATTTCATACATTCAATAACTGGAATTTATTAACCCAATAGAGCCCAGGCCCATTTCATAACTGTCTGGAAGGTCATGGGGGATAAACCACTGACCATGAGCACATAGAACACACCTCTGATGTTTCTTTATTTCGTATTTGATATAATATTTTGTTAATGATATGTATATTTATTGTTTTATATTAATTTGTCAGAACAGGTTAAATGTAATACAGGACACATTATTAAAGCATTGGAACTGTTAAATGGGTTTTAAATGACCTTTAGTATCAAAAAACAAGCTTTTTGAAATGAGCTACTTCCTTCACTTTTGCTCCAGGTCAGACCACCACTCCTAGGGAAGCCATGTCCCACCTCCACCACACCAGGAAGTTCAGTGTGTGTCGCTGAGGAACCTCATGACTTCAGATCAAGCATAAAGAGTGTCGGGTGTTCAAAGTGTCACACCCGTGTCTCCATGGCTTCTTATGGGTTAAGGGAGTAACCTGGCTGGTACTATACTCTGGGTCTGGTGTGAATGGCATGAGCCTGTGCCTGTGATTTAAACTCCATGGCATCAGAAATAAATTAAAAATCTATCCATAATGGTGTGTGACGTCCATGTCCAAGTCTGAAATTAAAATGCATGTGTGCTGCCCACTAGGAAATAGAATCCCTTAACCTCTTTAACCCTGCCCAAACCCACCATAGGTCCAGCCTCATGAATGCATGCTATGCTGTCTCACTGAGCAGAACTAATCTCAAATTCTAGTCATGAGTTTTCATAAATGCCAATATGTCAGACTGAATTTTGGACTGTGTATAAAATGATGCAAAATATATTTAGAATTTTCACTTTTCATACACTGTAATGGAGCGTGAAAATTGAGTCTTGGGCTTAAATATTGGCAGTATCACATACAATATCTGTAATGAAGCAGGCAGGTTTAGAACTACAGCAGTGGTTCTCAGTGTGACCCAGGTCCATGCAGCATTATGCAGACTGCAAACAGACTCCACCGACCACTCTCTATCAGGGAAAACCTTGTTGCCTTTCCCAGACACATATAGTACCTCTTAAATGCTGCTTTCCCTGGTCTGCCAGCCAGGAAAACTAAATTAGGAAATGGTTGGATGTAAGAAACTCCCTGTGACTGCAGCAGGTATAGGTGTTGATATGTCGTCCACTTCTCATGTCAGCACTGTTTGTTGGCAATAACTGTGTTAAAAAAAAACTGAATTTGAAATCTACAACCCCAGATCCAAGAAACTGTAAAAGGTAAATATACAATCATTTACAAACAAACCATGTTTACTGACAACAGTTCTACAAAGTGTTCCTGAGTCCATGTGTTCATCTCCTTCATACACTCATGTGTTCACAAAGTGTCGAACCTCTCTCCATCCTCGCTGTGAACGACTGAGTCTTTCCAGGATGAACCTGTTTACCTGTGGAAGGATCCAAACAGGTGTTTTTGGATCAGTCCACATCTTTCACAGTCTTTTGTTGCTCCTGTCCCAACTTGTTTGAAACGATGCTGCTGCCATCAATCAATGAAATTCATGAGGTCAAACATTAAATCAATTATGTTTGTGTTGTTTTCAATTGAATATAAGTCAAACAGGATTAGCAAATCCTCACATTTCTGTTTTATTTGTCTTACACAACATCCCAACTGTCTTTTGAAATGGGGTTGCTCCTGTATGAAACTTCCTGTGTTCAGGTTGTAGATATTCATACTGCATCAAACTGAGGTGTTCCTAATAATGTGCCCTCATACATGATGCTAATAGAGAGGACTGTTGGCTGTAGAATGTGTCCAGCTAATGTTAGACAGATAGATAAGTAAGAGTAAAGCTCCAGTGGCAGATGAGTGATGGAAAGGTTTGAGGTGACACTGAAGTCTTCTGCTCAGGGTTCTAATGTTCTAATGAAGTTACCAGCTTAGTTACTTTAGAGGCCTTAACTCTATGTCCTGGTCTTCATCAGTGAATGGAGTTTTCTCACATGTATGTCAGTCATGTGACAACAGATGGTCACATATGCACTATATATAAATAAAAAATCAAAAAAAGGTAAAATCATCCAGTCACTTTCAGTGTGAATGACCTTGGTGCAGTTCATGCCTCTTGTCAGTACATACCTTTGTGTACTCCTACACGAATACAAGTATAATGTCAGTTATGTTCTTGATAATGTTGTTAGCACGTCGGTGGTGTTGTAAAGCCTCCTGTATCAAGCTGACCATCGGTGGTCTGTGTCAGCGTCCTGAGCTTTTATCACACATCTACAGCTCAGTGGTGACACTGTGATTGATACCAGCCCTCTGTGTGATGCATGGGGAGGGGCAGAGGCGGCAGAGGTGCCAGCAGACAGGCGAGCGCAGGCTGAGGAAGAGGTCGGCTCCGTCTGTCAGGAGGTGGACGATGTCAACATGGACACCTCAGCAATGAAACAGCCTGGCACCTTGCCATTTGAAGGTGCAGCTCTGAGGTGTGTTGAGAGGAGCCTGCTGACCCACAGGCAAGAGGCTGCGTCTCAGTGTGAAGTTTACAATACTGCAGTATTTTAAGTACTATTTATTTTAATTAATAAGGATCCTTGCTTTAGATTTCCTTTATGTGTCACGATTTCAGGAAGGACCCAGACCCAGAGAACAGTAACCAGACTATTACAGGTGTTAGGAAAAAACACTGTTGCAGTCAAGCCGAGGGTCAGGGGTTAAAGGCAGGATCAGGGTCAGGGGTTAAAGGCAGACGGGTGATCAATGAGGAAGACAGGTCTGGAGTTCTGAGCATGAAGGTGAAGACAGTCTGACCCTGACTGTGTGTGGAGCTGGGGTTTAAGCAGGAGGCCTGATAGCAGCAGATGAGGAGCAGGTGTGAGCAGGAGCACAGGTGAGGTGCAGGTGTGAGCAGGAGCGCAGGTGAGGTGCAGGTGTGAGCAGGAGCACAGGTGAGGTGGGTGGAGCTGATCAGGCTGCAGCAGGAATGTGGCAGGCTGAAGGTGAGACTGAGATTGTGACATTATGTATTTCTTTTTCACCAAACACATTGAAAAGTTGTATAATAGCTGCAGTTAACAGCAGCACAGCGTAGAAAACAACATATATACAAACAATTAGCAAAGTACAGTATATAGATTGAGGTATATGAGGAAACTTTCAGAGGAAACCAACTAAATGTCCTCATTACACCACTCTAATTCCTAAATGCCAGTGACACTCTATATTAGTTGAGTGTTTCTTTGAAATAACAAAATCTACATAACCATTTCATCATTTTAGCCAATATGAAAATATTAAAGAGGAGAGCTCACTGATCTGGTACATTTCTATTTCCAGACAGGTTACAGGCAGTGAGATGCACCTGTGGCTGCTCGCCATCTTTGTTGCACTACAGACATCACTCATGTGCCTCTCATCACCAACCTGCATCAATCCTGCAGCCACCACAGTGAGATAAGATCAGATATTCCTTCATTCATCCCACAGTGGGGGAATTCACCATCACTATGACATAGCATCAGAAACAGATCCATGTGGTCAGTGTGACCAGCAGCACGAGTGCTCAGACAGTCTGAAGGTTCACAACAAACTAGCCAGCTACGTTTTTGTGTAAATAAAGTGAATTGGTAACTTGTGAGTTGTCAGTCATCTCACTCAGGGTTTCTCATCTGTTGCCTTGCTTACAGCCCGTCTGACTGATCAGTTGGCTCCGTGAGCAGCTGTCTGAGATCTGAGCAATTACTCTGGTGAGAGCAGTATATCATAACCAACATAACACACAATAAGTCAGACCTGAATCTGAGATCTACTAAACCCTCATCTTCCTTCTTTAAGGACTTTGATCCTGGACTGAACGTCCTATATGTTTCTCAGTAACTGCAGCCTGTTCAGTTCCTGAGTGTCTCCATGGTCTCAGTCAGTGTCTGTGGAACAGGCCCAGGTTCTGTGTCGCTCTAATCACAAGTTTGTCTCAGATCTCTCCCTCTGTTTGCTCTTAAATGTCTCAGTGTTATTCACGCCGCTGTGCCACAGAAATCCATGAGTCATCCTCTGTGACGCCTGAGTGACAGCTGGAAAAGGTCATTAATGTTTTAACACAGTGATGGCCGCGCTTTCACTTATCAAATGCCATTCGCAGGAAAAATGTGGCTTTTGTGGTCAGGAAAAGGCTGAATGGTGTCGCCCGGTTTGTGTCTTTGATGAAGCAGCAAAGATCAACCTTCAGTTTGTGCAGCTCAAGGCGACAGGGGAAGAACAAAGAGCATGTTAGACTGAGGTGAGCTGAAGTCAGCGGCAGCCCACACTTCCTCCACGTGTCTCACATGAATCATTCCACTCTGAAAAGGCAAAATCAAATCAACATCTATTCCAGAAAAAGCCAAAGGGAAATTCTGATTCTTGCTCTCTCTGTATTCTGTGACGGTACCACAGTCACAGTATGCAGGCTATGGATCACGTTCTCTGTGTATTGTGCCATTTCCCAGTAAAGGTCTGATGTGAAGCAGCAGATCACAGGAGCTTCACAGTCCCTGATGTCTGTCTGATTTGGCAGCGCTTCTATTGACAGAGATACAAGTCTCAGTGGAGCTGCCTTTAATGGCATCAAAGAGAAAGGGCGAGAGATTAGGAGAGAGAGAGAGGATAAGGAGGGGAGGTAGAGTCATAAAGAGAAAAATTAAATATGTGGCTCCACTGGAGAATGGAGATGACAAAACTGTTAGTTCAGTGCCAACGCTGCAGGTAGAGCTGAACACAGCAGCTCTTTGATCTGACGCCAACTGAATCATCACCTGCAAAATCATCTTCAGCTTGTTGGAGCTCCTCTCTCATAATGTGTTCATAGATCCATCCAGGTCCACGCTCACTGACAGAGATCTGCTCTGGGGACTGACCACTGACCAGTTGTTTAAACTGTTTAAAGCCAGGACAAACACCATCAGAAAACCTCACTCTATTCTACACAAGCTAAAGCAAAAACTCACTGTCTGTTTGTCATGCGTCTGAAAACTGATCAAATGTTGGTAGGTTTCCTGGCTGAGGAGGCAGCTCCCACCCCCAGAGCAGAATGTGAATCCACATGAGGAGCAACGCCAGAGGAAAGGATGAATGAGTCAAAATGGCTCCTCTCTATGCTTAACATTCTTTAGAAACACTCATTGTTTTGATATCAGGAATATTATTTATTTTATTTTGTAACTTCCCAGGGAGCTCTTATTGTTGAGCTTATAAAGTCGCTGACTAATAATAATAATATTAAGTTGATTGTTTTTTGGTAATATAAAATAAATTTGGCCAGGGCACCAGAACATCCAGGATGGGATCTCACTCTGAGCACATTCTGTTCATGCTTTGATATTAACATGCATTCAACGTGCATGTGTTTATCCTGATCCAGATAGTGTTGGAAATCCACATTCACCAGATTCACTAGATTTGTATCCATTTGTTCCTTAGTTGCGAGTGTGTGTTTGGGGAAGGTCCAATCCAAGGTCTGTCCATTCCCCATCCTGAGAGAAGCACAGGTCAGGTCACAGTCAGGGTGAAGGCACTGCCCAGGTAACAGTCAGGTATCATCCATGACAGCATCAGGCTGACGAGGGTCAGACAAGAGAAGCTTTCCAAGATTACTTTCACTTTAAGTAACAGCCAGTTTGCCAAGTGTGTGTGGACACGGTCACAGTGTTACAGCTGGAGGCTTCCTGAAGTGCATGAGGACGAGCTCAGAAGCTGAAAGCTCATTCAGAGGGAGAGTGTTGGAGAATATCTCGTCGCCATGGAGCTGCTCGTGTGCCAGAACAAAAGCTTGCTGTCACATATGAGAATGCAGAACTCCTCCTGGTACATGTCAAAGAGAGGGTTCAGGACATGAAGAGTAAACAGAACATACGTGTGTGGAACCACCTGATGTGCTGGACAACCTGTGAGACAAAATCATTGAGCTGTAAAGCAACGATGAGCTCAAAGCTCGGTACAACAACCTCCTTCTGCTCCTTCTACAGACCACGTGCACGTCCTGGGGGGGTTCCCTTTCTGAGGACACATGCACTGAAGGTCTCACCTCTGTCTGAGACAACTCACCACTGTGAACACTTCTTTTCTAAACTGACTCTCACAAAGACTCAGATCCACTCAGACTTGGAAAACTGGCTGCACGTAGCATCATCATTATCATCATCATCATCATCATCATCATCGTCATCATCATCATCGTCATCGTCATCATCATCATCATCATCATCATCATCATCATCATCATCATCGTCGTCATCATCATCGTCATCATCATCATCATCATCGTCATCGTCATCGTCGTCATCGTCATCGTCATCGTCATCGTCATCGTCATCATCATCATCATCACCATCACCATCACCATCGTCATCGTCATCGTCATCGTCATCATCATCATCATCATCACCATCGTCATCATCGTCATCATCGTCATCGTCATCATCATCATCATCATCATCATCATCGTCATCATCATCATCATCATCGTCATCATCATCATCGTCATCATCATCGTCATCATCATCACTATCATCATCGTCATCGTCATCATCATCATCATCATCATCATCATCATCACTATCATCATCATCATCATCATCATCATCACCATCACCATCATCATCATCATCATCATCATCATCATCATCATCATCATCACCATCATCATCATCGTCATCATCATCATCATCATCACTATCATCATCATCATCACTATCATCATCATCATCATCATCATCATCACCCTCTGACTGAGAGCAGCAGTCCCAGCCACTGCAAGGTAGTGTGATGTATCTGTTCAGTCATGTCCTGTGCTCCTACATCCTCCAAGGATGATAGGAAGAGCCGCCGCCCCCCCCGTGTTAAAAGAATCAAAATGGGTCAGAAAACACGGTGAAAGCTGCTCAATATGATTGTTTTCTTCTTGTCAGGACTTTGTCTCACATCGTTTATGGGATGAAAAAAGCAGAATGTGAGGAATTCAGAGCAGGGATTTACACGTTAACTGTAACAACACATGTATATTTCAGGCAGCGTTATCCATTTGGCCTTTTATTTTTCAGGTTTTCTCTAATATCCATGTTTTCACACCACACAAATCCTCCTGGGGGAAAATAAACCCCATAATAAAGCCCTTTAAAACCTTTAATTCTCTTTGCTGCGTTCCCTTTCTTCACCTTTTGACTTTTGTTTTTTTCCGCTCTCATGTGTGAAGCAATTCACAGATTAAAAAGGAGCTCCTGCTTTATTCAACAGAGCAAAGAGTAACCAGGCGGCATCAGATGTGAACTTTGGAAATGACACCATTTCCATGAGGAAACTTCAAACCTCCTGCAGAACAAAGGTGCCGGAGAAACTCACGAAGCCCATCAGACTTCAGAGGGAAAGGAAACGTGAACACCAGCAGTTTGAAGGCTGTTAGAGAGAAAAAGCTGAGCTGCTGAGAGACAATGCAGAACACGCTCGGAGACTTTCCTCCCATCGCGCTCATGCTGCTCTGCTCTTCAAAACACTGATGAGTCTGTTATAAACCTGTGAGGGGAGTTTCACAGCCAATCAGCACAGGCACTTTGTTAACTGTGTCACACACACACACACACACACACACACCCTTCAACACTTACATGCATGCACCTGCTTTCTCTCTCAGAGCTGTTTTGGTGTCAGCAGAGCAGAGGCAGATCTGTGATTCTGAGGAACTGTCATCCACACCAGCTTCCACAGATTTCACTCTTTCTATTATCAACTCCCTCGACAGGCACGTGGAGGTGTTCTTCATCTCTCTCTGATTGGAGGGATTTTCAAAGTGTGTTTATGACTGTCAGAACCACTGGTTACCATGACGAACTCTGATGTGACCAGCACTAGGTTGTTCAAACTTAAACTGGTTAGTTCTCCATCACTGTTGTGCTGTAGAAATGATCAGGAGCGTTAGAGCAGCTGTGGTCACTAATCTCTGTTAGTTCAACTTGTATTGAAAGGAAGAGTTCATTGTTATTTTAGTCAACAGGATCATCAGGTCATGTTTTGCCCTGAAATCCTGAAATTTATGCACAAGTGCTCTCAAGATTTCACACGAGACAAACAGTATCTTTCATGGCCCTTGCTAACAATCCCACAATGCAAAGCGTTCTGACAGATGTGGAGTCATCCAACACGCGGTGAAATCAGATCATGATGATTTGTAAATGTGTGAAACCCCAGACTCCACGCTGCTGTGGGGCATGTGTCATGTTTCCATGGAGTCCAGCTGTGGGCAGCTTGAGCTCAGTTTCATCAGCTGGTATTTGTTTACATTTTGGCAAACTGGCACCAGTGAAAGTTTGGCAAATTGGCTATTTACATAGAGATGTACAGAGAAGTATGAGCTCATTATCTGGGCCTCTCTCTCTCCCCCTCCTCTGTAACTCTGGCCTCACAGTTTGAAAAGCTCTGCCACAGAGTGCCACTTGTTTTTCACACCATTTGGACCACGATGTTACTCTGAGCTGGTGCCTGCTCTGTTTGTATCATGCACACATGAAGCCTTCTGAGGAATGATGGCCAACACTACAACAATAAGCCCCAAGTTGCAATAACTGATTGATTGTGCTTGACCTTCATGTTTAGGTTCCATGCATCATATTTGACATATTTATTCTCCAGAGCACCGCTGTAACATCACAGTTTGTCTGAGTTGTTTTCTGGTCCTCCTTTCAGTTTGTCCTCCACCTCAACTCTATTTAGTTTTTAATCACTCTGTTAATTGTTTTTCCCACATGCACAATGTGTTTTATGACCCAGGGACCAAGAAACGCTGCTTACTGCAAAAAAAAAAAAAAAAGTATGAATGCAAATGCACTAAACATGAAGCATCGTTACAGCATGTGGAAACAACAATAACACATCACTGATGGAGACCTCAGCAGGGGCACAGATGTTGGGGCTTAATTTGCTGGGATAAAGTAGTTTAGTTGTAATTACTGTTTCCTACCATCTTTAAAGGAATTAGTGTAATGTGACGTTTAAATCAGGCTGCAGCTCTCCTTCGTGCTGGAGCATCCACAACAACATTAAACAACATTTCAATTAGATGCACTTTATGTCTCAGCCTGGGTATGTGAGGCAGTCAGCCAAGTGAGTGATGTATCATGCCTGTGATCACGTTTGCCCTCCTGGGTGCGGTGGGTCATACTGATTCTGGATTAAAGATCAGATATCAAACAGCACATAGGATGTAGGTCAAGCCCACGCCTGTCGAAGTGGCTGGACCGACTCCAAAATTAGATATAATCCTTGACTCTGAACCAGGAGAGTTATGAGCTGGCCTGTGATAAAATACCCCCCCACACACACACACACAAACACACACCCACACACACACACACACACACACATATTTCACGTAATTCATGGCCTGGATTTTTAACATCTGTTAGTCTTTACTATCATTTCCCTCAGCATACTCCACACCAACATATCAATACAAATCCATTTACATGTACAAACTTGTAGTGTATTAAAACATCACACAGCTATTGTTATTGTAGCTTTCATAAACGTGCTTTAGCACAAAACAATTACAGGCACCGAATCCTTCAGATAAAAATGACAAAAAAGACAAATTAATGGAAAATGAAATAATAATAACAGCAAAAATAATATGAAAAATAAAAAACAGGGATCGAAGACTATAATTAAAGTGAAATAAGATGGAGACAATAAGATAAGATAAACCTTTATTCATCCCTCAGTGGAGAAATTTGCTATAGTAAATAAAGTCAGTAAAAGTAACAGTAAAAATAAGAACAAATGAGACTGACAATAGAACACATAGAATGTTTAAGATCAGATGGGAAATTAAACCATCTGAGTATTAATAACAGAGGACAAAGTTCTTTGATTTTTTGATACTACTCATAGTCAGTATTCAGTTTAAATAAAGATGTCTCTATATTGTAATCTGTTAGTGTCCGCCATTTCTGGATTTAGATAATGTAATGTAATAGCCCTCACACACACACACACACACACACACACACATGATAGACTGCTAACCAACCAGTTCCCCCTGCTGTCACCTAACATTGAAAGTACTCAGTTAATGAAACACAAGGCAGCTTTTATTGTGAAGCAGTCACAGGAAACGCCTTGTATTTTGCACAGATGTGAGCACTTTTATCTTCAGCAAAGGGGTGATGGAGGCATCAGGAGCATCAGGAGCATCAGGAGCATCAGGAGCATCAGGAGCAGCCACAGTCAGCTGTTCGCTGCACGTTTCCAAACCCTCAGCTCCGGAATCAATTGCGTCCTGCTGTTGTGTGTAAAACGACTGGTGCCATGCACAGCTGGAAGTCAGATTGTGCTTGTAATTATTATTGATTGGCTTCTTTCTACAAACACGGGTTGGTTTGGCTGCACTGTAAACAGATCCACCAGTTGCTCTGCTGTTGTGTTTGTGACTCAGCAGGAGTTCAGGAGCGCTGCAGTGTGTGGAGGATCTGGATCTGGATCTGTCTCTAACGACCAGGAGCCGTGAATCAACTATGACTGAAAGGTTAAGGATGACACTCTCAAAGGAATATGTACACTATGTTTAAACAATGTAAAGATATGTTCACACGTTTCACTTAGTGTCAGAACAATGAGGACATGAACATAGAGACAGTTTGATGTCCCTGAAATGTCCTGAGTCTCCATCCAGTCGTCTGCTGTCTGACTCAGTCAAACAAAGATGGTGGATCTTTCCTGCCAGTCTGAAGAGTGGGGACACTCACAGTGACCTTCCTGAGAAGTTCTGGCGTCATAAACTCTCTTTTTGGTCACCGCTATAAGTGAATTTTTTCTGTTTACATGATCATTTACATTTTGAAAATCAAGTGAAGACATCAGGGCAAAGCTTCCAGGGCATCACTTCACCTACTACTACTTGATCTGTCTTGACCCCCACAGATGGTGACGGCCATCCAGAGCTCATAGAATCACAGCAGCTTTTGTTTTGATGTTGTCATTTGAGATGCAGAGTGTGCGATCAACAGCACTGAGGTTACAGCTATGCTTAACTGAAACAGGAGCCGTTACAGCTGCATTGATTCCAACTGAGACAGACGACGGAAGAGTCAGTGGTCAAGGTAAAAGCTCTGGGGAGTTTGGGCTGGGGGCTGCACTGTGGATTTGAATGTATTTTTTAAACAAGTGAAGGGGGCGTGTCCAACCTCAAACAGGCCACTGAGTTTCTCTTTAAAACAAACCACTTCATTAAAATGATTCAAATGCAGCATCAACCAGATCAGAATGAGTTAAATCACACACCTATTTTTAAACATGCCTCTGATTGCTGAAAAACTCTCACTCCTTATGCATCCTGCCTGCTGTAGTTTGGTTATTAACAAACGGGCTGCTCGTCTCGTTTGGAAAATCTATGTCCAAATGTGAATTTCAATACAAACACAAATCATAGAGGTGTTATGGAACTGCTTCCTTCACAGAGCAGTGTGTGGCCCACTGTGGGCAGCCATTGCAGGGCTCGTCATTTAGATCCATGGAAGGCATTGTTATGCATAAGTTATATCTAAACCTGAACCCTCAGAGCCAGGACACGAGAGGAGAGATGACTGCATGCAGCAACACTGTATGTGAAGTAGAGTGAGAAGGTACATTTATTTTTAGATGTAGGTTTCTGTGACACAGTAAAGTCTTGTCTTTGAAGCCCCACTTTCTACTCCAAAACACTCTGATCATGTCTGGAAAACTGCTGTTAATGGTAGCAATGGAAGCAGTTTTAGTGTTTCACCACTTATCAACTCACAATCACTGGTGTGCTGTAACCTGAACTTTAAAGTGGCTGTAATCAATATTCGTAGATTAACAATGGATCATGTGACTGTGTGTATGTGAAAGGTGACACTCTATGGAACTCTATGGGCTCTATGGAACATTTTAGCATCTTTGAGCTTACTGTTTTGGATTTACAGCTGGCAACCATGCTGTTTCAGCTCCTTCTCTCATCAAACAGCAGACAGACAGACAACGTTAGTGAGTAGCTGGTGAATGTAATGGAGTATTTCACCCAAAGAGACAGATATATTTGTAGGAGTTAGTGGACATCAACACACAGTTCAGTGGCTGGGGGAGTGTTATGTTTGCCACATCAACCTAAAAGGTGATAACATGTCAATGTTGTGTTAACCAGTATGTTCTCCTCCTGGTCCAGGTCCAGGTCCCTCTGAGTCCACATCCATCTCCCCACAAAGTATCTGACCAGCAAAGGGAGCCTCCTCATTCATTTCAATGGCACTCTTTCATTTTACACAGATTCATTATACATGTGTGTCTTCTATGCTGATGCCCTAATAATATATTTCAAAAAAAAAAAAACATGTTTGTGTGATTGTTTGTCTCCACATTGTGTCTGTGAACTGCGTCACATTTTCATGCACTCAGAAAAGAATGTTGACAACAAAATGAGGTAGATAGTAATTTTGCATGCAAATCAGATTGTACAGCCTCTAGTGAAGAAGTGAGTGACATGCTGGTGCCATCCACTGACTTCACCTCCCAGCATGCACTGCTGCCTCGCTCTCTTCTGTCCGTGCTCCTCAGACACTTGCTCCTGTGTCTCTGGTCTCTCCCACAGTGTTTGACGTGCTCTCGGTTGCTGGTATTTGTTTGCTCTCTCTTTTCACCCTCCTCCTCTGGTTACACTCCCTGCTGCTCTCTGACCTGAGAGAATATATTCAATCAATACTGATGCCCTCCACCACAGGGCTGCGTGTTGGCTACGAGCTCTGGAGCTGCAGAGGTTGAGCTTTGGAACACAAACACAAATAATATAGCAGACTTATAGAAACACCAAAAATAAGAGTATTTCTAGAGAACACATGTTAATATCAGTGTAGGTTAAGGAACAAGGCCGAGCAGGTGCCTCCTGTTCTCCACCTTCCACTCATTTTCCCACCTGATTTAAACCAGTTTGTCTCCACTTTCCTCCAGTATTCTTTACTTTCTTCTGTCTTCTCTCTCACTGACCATCTCTGCAGGGTCCCTGGAGGGACCTGATGGAGCTGGAAGGCTCCAAAGAGGAAATGCTGTCCCGAGACTGGTGGGATGAATCCAGGAGTCCACGGTGCCAGACTTGCCCTGGGCCCCCTGGTGGGCCCACTAATTCTGCTCAGTCACTTCCATCTGTCTGATTTCGTCTCAAAGAGTATTTTAAGAGTTTCATATCTGAGTCATGTCCTGTTCCTGCTTCATATAACACAGTGTTTGTACACAGTATGTACTACATATGCCAGAGTCTATACTGTTTTAAGTCCTTTACTAACTAGAATAAGTTCACCATTTTGTATGAGAGACAAAGTGAAACACAAGCAGTGGAATCACTCGAAGTACAACTCTGAAATGTCACTCCAAGAAAGAGAGCACTTCTGTGAAAGGTAGGTGAGGAAGACAGCTCAGGTCTGCAGCTACACTCAGATGCCACTGAGTATATCCAACTCACCTTTCGCTGTGGTTGTGTACTTAAGCCGTCAGAGCTCTGCTCTCTTTCTGCTGCATCCCTGCTGCACACCACACCACTCACCTGAAGATTGTGCTGGAACTGATGCAATCGTTTGCTGCTACTGCTGCTTTTCATATCACATTCCAAACCCCGCCTCCATCCCAGCATCCACCTGCAAACTCTGAATCTGTCTTTGTCTGGTGGAGATATTATCACTGTCACTCCCCACTCACTCCTGTGCTGATCTTGTGGGGGTGAAAAGGTCAGAGCCCAGACAATGGACCTCCATTCTGTACTTACAGTTTTCTGCATACATACAACTTTATTCACCGGCTCACTTTTTTCTTTTTCTTCTGGAGCTGTCTGTGTCAATTTATTTTAATGTTTCTTTTCCCTCATGTTGATTAATTTTGCAGCACAATCAAAGATTAAACAATTAGTCAGCATGCCAACTTTTACATTTTTTTCCCACCCCTGCTTTCTAAACATACTCAAGTCCTGCATAGAATGAGTACATAGAATAAAATAGGGCACACCAAAAATCCACACTGGGGTCATCCGATGACACAGCCAGCTCCATTTGCTGAATGCAGACAAGGAGATGCACTTGAAAGCTTAAAACAAACAAAAAAAAAAGCTAAAAAAAAAAAGAGAAGCAAGAGTTTCTCTTGTAGAAAGTTTCTGTTCCTCACCTAAACGTGAAAAAGCTTGAGATTCAACAAATATTTAATGTATTTAATGTTTTTTAAATTAATATTTCCTTTCTTAGAAAAGACTTGCAATGTAGATTTTTTTGCTCAAAATCCAATATTTTTTAAATAATGAATCCAATATTATTCATATCTGTGTTTTCTTGCAGGCCTCAGTTGAGTACACGTGCCTCCTCATTCCTAATGTGCATACACAAGAACAAACAAAAAAGGGGCAGACATGTGAATCTAGACTTGCACAGATCTGTTGAGCCGGTGCTCGTAACACTAGAAGGTCTGTCCATTCTATCTGGAGATTGATGTCGTTCAAGCAGTTGAACAGCTAATGTACTGGTATTATCAGGATATGATGAAATGTAGAGTTGAGTGTCATCTGCATAGCTATGATAACATAATACTTGGTCCACCACTTGGGAGTTAGGCATGTAGTTCATCTTCATGAGGTCATTCATCAATAATCCCCAAAATACCTCCCAACCAAACACGAGACACCGTCTCCACAGATACTTTGTCTATTTGAGTATCATCTTTATCCAACAGCATTTCTCGGTACTGAGGAAAACACTATATTTAAATACGCACCTCCCCCTGTTTCAGTTGGAGCTGCCAGTGTGGGAAGTTGCCTAGCTTCAAGAAAGTGGCAGGAAACGATAAGAAGGAACTGAACAAAAGGTGTAAACGAGTGCAAAAGCTGCTGCAAAAGTGTCCTCTGACTCACCGTCGACTTCAATAAGTGCTCGTCAGGTATTTGCAGTTATTGATGTGGGATTGCTTGAACGATCAAAATTGTGTTTTCCAGCTTTAGTTGTTTGCTGATACTCACAAAAAGGAAGTGGGAACAGTGGAACAAGCCCCACTCGAGTGTATTTTGTTCTCTTTTTTCGATAGCAGGCAGCCAACATCAAGCACGTCAGCCACAAAAGCCCTTTCAAAATAAATAGAATTCTGTGCTTTAAGGCTATGTAGGCAATGGCCCACTGTATGTGCATTCAAGTGCTGCCAGTCCAGGTCCAGAGGAAACCTTTTATCAGCCTGCTCCTTACACTCAAGTCGTCCCCTCCTTTCTTATTCCTTCCTACCTTTCTCTCCTCTTTCTTCCCGTCCGTCCGTCCGTCCTTCCCTTTGTGTCGGTGTCCCAGCACTCGAGCACACTCTGAGCCCTCTGGTTGAGAGCACTCTGCTGGAAAACAACACATACAGCAGCCTTTCATGAGCCATAGGAACAGGTTTTATTTTTGCTGCTGAAATGGATTGGCCTGCAGACACTGTGTGTGTGTGTGTGTGTGAGTGAGTGTGTGAGTGTGTGTGGGAGAAATTGCTCTCTACAGAGAAAGTATAATTCAGACTTGGATACAAAGAGTTTGAGAGAACAATGATGCACTTTTAAACATTTATATTACCACCTTCATTTTGTCAGACTTGGTTTTTCGTGGTGGCTTGACGACATTTCCTCACTCTCTCTCTGTCTGTTCTTCTTTGTTGCTGGAGAATAATAGTTCGCCCACCTCAGCTGTTTAGCCTCGCCACTACTGTGTGCAGCCATGTTTGTTAAAATATGAGTCATTTGTGATTTTACTGAAAACAACTGTAACCTACTTTCACTTGGAGATGAAGTTAATGTTGTAGAGCATATATATGTATTTATTGCATTTTTATTTCACTTCCCTCACAGTGCAATAGCTGATCCAAACAGCAGCAACTGAATTATTATCATTATGTTTTTGTAAATCTACAGTAGAAGACATTGACTCCTGACAGTATTTCTCTTTTGGACCCCCAGTACAACCAACTGGCCACAATATGCTTCTCTCTCCCTCTCTCTGTCCGACCCCTCCCTCACTGTTTCACGCCCTCACTGTTTGTCTGGAAACAGAGCTGGACTTGAACAAAAAAATCACCCTGATTATAATTCATTGGATTGGCTATAACATAATTATAATGTCATGTATAAGATGGTTAAAAAGCTGTACAGTTTAAACCACACTCTTATATGCATCTTATTTCTCTTTTTTTAAATGTTGAAGGAGCAGTAATAGACCTGTGAATCTTGGCATTAGAATCAGGTGTGTGCTTGTTTGTGGGGAGTTTAGCTACAGCTGCTCATGAACTGGTGCTGATGTTCCTACTATGTGAACATGTCTGCAGTTCCAAACACTTTGAACGTCATGTTAGTGTACATTTTTATAATTTTATAATCTTACCTTACTGTTACTGTCATTAATAGATTAAATCATGGTTGATCATTGTCATCATAGCATGGCACACTCACTGCCTCCCTGTCCCCTGCCTCACCTATCTTACCACCATAAAGCCTCAGTGTGGTCATCTAATCAATAAGGACAAACAAAAACTGCAAACCTATCTGTAACAGAGAGAGAAGAATGAAAGGAAAGCAGTGTTGAGCAGCGCAGCACAGAGCAGCGTGAGGGCAGAGATGAACGTTCTGTTTCTTCAACCTTCTTCCTGCTCGCTTCTCCACTGCTCTCAGTTCTGGCTCTGAATGGGAGCAAAGTCAGCTAAACTACTCTCGTACAACCTGCTGTACTGCCTCCAGCATCATTGCCAGTGATGCTACGAGGAGTCAGGAGCAGAAGAGGACGACTTGGTTACTGAGCTGAGACACACTGAATCCAATGTGTTTGCATGACACATGATGATCAAAGGCACGAGACTATGGATTTGACTCGCCCAGGAATGCTCCATTGTTTAGTCATGGGGGGTATGGCGGCTTCAGCTTTCGTGTTTTGGGCTTGGGACTTCAGTTATTTAACCAGAAGTTTCTCACATATCTCTGTGACTGAGCCAATCATCTGTGTCCATGCGTGTCATGTGATGCACGTTGATATGCAATGAGTGGATCCAAAGCTTTACTCGTGGTCAGTAATGGACTGTGAGAAACAAAAAGTTAGCTTCGGGTTGGGTTTATGTCTCCACATTTGGCAGAACCAGGATGATCAGTTGGGTCAGGTCTTGTAAGTACAAACCAAGTTCAGGTCTCTGTTTTAAGCAACGGTACATAAAGTATTATCACCAAACACTGAGCGAGTAATTCATTCATTCCTTTTCAATAACAGAACATCATAAATAACGTTGCATTCTGGCCGATGATAGGATCAGATCTCAGGCTATATTTCCTGTCATGAGTTTTTTCTTTATATCAAAAAGACTTGCGCTGACAAAGCATTGGTATTAAATGGTTTTCCCGTCAGGTGGCACAGCCAGCAATACAAACATTTAGTTGTGAGGCTGCCCATTGGCCAAGCACATCAATCATCACTCCAACAGTTATTCAGTTTTCTCAGCCCCTGTTCCACATGTTCTTTCGCTGTGAGCTGGACCTGCACAGCTGGCACCAGCAGCCTTCTCTGTGCCACTCTCCCCCTCCAATATTATCACGGTTAGCAGCTCACCCTGTGAGGGGAAAAGGTAGAAAACAACATTTCCATCAGGAACTTCTGTGGTGCAGACGGTGAAGAGTGGCACAGTTGGCCAGTGCAGTTCTTCAGGGAGCTATGACGTCCAAATCCAGAACCACATTATTACTGTGGGTGTGATTTCTCCTGATGTGGGTTTGGGGATTAGTGTGGAACTGACACAGTGTAAGTTTGATTGCTAATGCTTTGCTGCTCATGGAAGCCAGAGACCAGGCTTCATTGTTATACAGTTAAAAAATATATGAAGGTAAAAGTTCATGTTGGGAAAGTTCGTATCTGAAAAGCAATAGAAGAAAATATAAATGAAAGAAGGATGTTTTAGGAGCATGCTATGAGATGTTGTTATCCCGAGCCAGTCCAGTGGATCAGAATCATGACTGACCTGGGCCTGGTTTTAGAGGATCGATGGCTTTAGAAAGCCTAATCCACGTCTGATCCCTGAAAACACTGTAACTGCATTTTGATGTGAGTAACAGCAGCTGAACTGTGGGCTACAGCAACCAGATGGTACAATTCATGAGGGTAAGCAATGTGGGCGGAGCAAAGTTTAGCCCCTTTTGCATCATATGCAAAATTCTTTATTAATCTTAATGTTGAGTTACTTAACACTACACAGTGCAACTGTATTATTGGACGTTTAAGATACGATCCCTAACTCTAAAAAACCCCTTCAGATCAGACTCAGTATGGCTGATGCCAACACCAGGGAATCGGCTATAATGCAGAAAATATTATATATATATATATATGTTGGTTTATGAAAAAGGCTGGATAAATTATTTTGGACTTATTGAAGATGTACATAATTTGTATACTGTAGATAAGAACACCAAACTAAAAGTTGAGCACTTTGAATGAAACATGATTTCCATGTTCTCATGAATTTGTTTTCCAAATGTATGTGAAACTTTTGAAGAAGTACCCAAACCTTAGCCAGTTGTAGCATTAAAGCATAAGTCTGATGATCGTCTATATATATATATTTTTGTCAACCAATCCAATGTATAGACAAAAGCCATTAATCCTATTGATGAGTATGTGAAAGCTGGTATGAAAGTAACACTTTTCAGATACAAGTCATTTTAAAAGACAGCGTTAAAGACAGAAACTAATTTTGGCTGTTGTTACCAGTTGCTTCTTTGTTGTAATGTGGAACTTTTGGTGTCATTCAACTTACAACAGAAGCTGCACTTTATTACTCTGGACCCTGTCAGAAAGAAAATAACAGTCAAGTAGTTTCAGAGTAACAGTATGATAACTTCTACTGTTTATATTATTCCTGTTTTCATTGAAAATGTCTGACAATGTCCATGTTAATATGCAATTGTAAGAAAAATGATTATATTTCATTTTCAATTTCAACTTTCATTTCATTCATTTTCATCAAACGGTGTGAATAGTATAACTATGAAAGAATCTTAATAATGTAACTATGAGAATAACACGTTTCATTTGTTGTTATAGTCTGGGTTTTTGTGTTCGGTGGCTTTGCGTTTTTTCTTCCCCCGTCCTTTTCAGTGTTTGTGGGATGACTCTCACTTCCCCTCCCCAGACCTGGCAGATGAGGTTTTCCATCGTCATCAACCCACTTCCTACATAAGCCTGGCCCTGACGGATGGACGACCTATTCATCCAGCTCGCCACCTTGTGTTGTGCAAGAGCGACAAAAGAAAAGTCTGTTACTATCGTGCTGACAGATAAAACTGACTGGCTTCTATGCTGAAAAACTGACAGGACAAACTTCTGGATGTGTTAATGTACTGAATAATGCTCAACATCAACAATCAACACAGCTTGACAACACAATACAAATTACAGCATGAGTGAATTGATAGACCATGATCCAAACAGCTCTCTCTACAAGAGATTAACATATGAACTATTAAATCATGGTTAATAAAGAAAAAAAATGTTACAGAAACTAAGAGTCTACACCCATACTACACCCATAAGAGTCTACACCCATACTACACCCATAAGAGTCTACACCCATACTACATCCGTAAGAGTGGCACCCATACTAGCTCCGGCTCTGTGTTGCATGCTGATACTGGCACTTGTTGAGGTTTGTCAGTTACCAAGAGCATGACACCTGAGAGCATGACTGGAGAATGGAGCTTGTTACATGACGTACGTTAAATATGTTGGCAGTGTGAAATGGGTGCAGATTGGCAGGATTTAGGTACCAAAACTACTTGGTTATGTTCAGGAAAAGATCATGGTTTGGGTTTTTTAAAAAAGTACATTAATTATAGGTTAAATTACATTTATAAGAAGGAGGTGTCATATCTAGAAAAATAATTTTATTATTTTACTGTCTTGTCCTGTGTTTCATGTTGTCTTGTGATTTCCTGTCTTATTGTGAAAACTAACTTCCCCTCTCGTTTCAGGTAGCTTGCCCTTCCTCTTGTGTTTCCCCCCGTTGTGATTGTCTGCCCCGCCCTGATTGTTTCCACCTGATTTCCTTCCTTGTGTATTTAAGTCTGTGTCTCCCCTTGTCTTGTGCCAGATTGTCTTGTCTCGTCATGAGTAAGTCTCTCTAGCCATTGTCCAGGTCACGTCTTGACCTTGTCTTTGTTAAGTTTTCATTTGATACTTTGTCTTGCCTTTTTGCTGATTTCTTCCTCTTTAGAGTGATTTTGAGTTCTTGCATTTTTTCACGTTTTGACTCTTTTTGTTTCCTCGTTGTGAGTGACTTTAAGTTGATACTTTTAATAAACGCTCTTATTTTGAAGAGGCCCCTCTCTGAGTCTTGCATTTGGGTTCAGTGTATTCTCCAGCCGTGTCAGGAGGTCAGGATGGATGGGTCAAACATTTCTCTTTTTCACCCTTCTAAATTTCCCAGTGTGACCATGTGTAGAACCAATCACATAGTCATTTTTTGCATATGAACTGGGAAAAGTTAGCATGCTCTCACAGCCAGAACTCTTGTGCCTGACTTGACAGTGCTACCACGCTGAGGTTTAGCAGGTATAATGAGATGTTTACCATCTTAGATTAGACTGTTATCGTGCATTTGCTCATTAGCACAAAGTACAGCTGAAGATGCTGGGGATATTTTGTGGGTATTTTTTCCAATTATTGGAGTATTAGGCAAATTAAAATAAACATTTTGACCTGATAATGTGAGTCGACAAAACCTTAATGCATCACCAAAGTTTTTAAATCATTCCAGAGGAGAAAGAATTGTTGTATCAAACTTTCCTTGTAATCCCATCGAGCTGTCCAGATACTTCAGTGTGGACTAAAAAGGCTGGATATTACCATCCTGCCACTGTGGCTAAAACCCATTAATGAGCCGAATTGTTGTACTGGGTGACATGCTCCTTCATTATCATGAACACACACACACTGTAGATTATTTTGACTCACTCCCACACACCAATTACTCACCACAGCACCAAATGGGTATTAATGTGCTGTTAAAAATAGTCCCCATGTATCGTGCTATTACCCCCATTTGAATAACGTTTTCTAAAAGCTGCAGTGTCCAGCTGGAGTTAGTGATCCTTTTCTAAATGTGATATTCATATTTAAAAACAGGGACCTGCATTTAAAGGTTTACACTGTAGGAACTGTTAAGGTATTGAGAGGTGAACTATTGTTGGCCTGAGTGTGATATATAAAGCAACACATCTATGCACAGGACATTAATAATAACATTTGCATTACTGACATTTCAGGAAATAGAATTTTTTTTTTCAATTTTACAACCACATGTTTTACTGTATTGAAATATTAAGATATAACATTTAGCTGATTCCTCCACAGCATCTGCAAGAAGTTGAACTGTGCCTAACTTTTCTCCAGTGGCTGACATCTCTTCCGCTCGCTGTCGCTCCTCATCTCCCAGCAACCACCAGAAATGAATGCTCGCTTTGTCTGTTTTGTCACTGCTTCTGTGAATGCTCTGCCTTTAAAGCTTATCATTCAGAAACCTTCCTCCGTCAGCTCAAACCACGCAGGCCACAATGCACCGGCCACTGAGAATGAAATATGAGGTTTGCCACATGTTCTGAAGTCCTGCTGACGACTGTCAGTGAAAGGCTGGTACTCCACAGACAGGAGAGGCACGTGTCAATCAGAAGAGCAGTTTCTGATGTTCATGTTGACAGCAGGCTTTTATTGACTTACAGAGTGACAAGTCGTGAATGACATGAACAGATAGCAGCAAAACAGAGTTTGGACTGTCTTTGTGCAGCTTCAGTGCCGTCGACAAGATCAGACAGCTGCTTTCTTCCTCCTGTGTTGTGAGGCAGACACATTCTACTGTTGGCTTTTATCACTGCAGCTTTTGGGTGGCATGAGGAGAACTGCTCGCATTCATACAGTCTGAGATGGGATCTGGAATTTCTGACTGGGACCAAATAAGAAGATTAAAAAAAACACTTTGAAATCAACAAGGTGGGCAGATGTGCCGTATTTAGATTAAGCACAATAAACTACAGACGTGGCCTTACACATTACATTACATTACATTACACATGGTTATTTGAGGGGGGAGCAGCATCAAGCAGCAGGTGCAGTTGTCATTGGTTTGTCCCACTCCTGCAGGCCTTCTCTCTTCTAAAAGAAAGAGATGAAAATGAAGCACACATGTAACCTGTGCAGCCTGTCTGAGGAAGCTGTCTGAGTGCAGATAAAATCCCTTCCCATCCACCCATACACTCATACACTCTTGGCTGATCAGGCTCTTGTGGGCTTGCCATCTGTTACAACCCCAACTCCAAAAACGTTGCGATGCTGTGTAGAATGTAATTTTGAAACAGGATGCAAACCATTTGCTAATGAACTTTGTTTACTGACAAAGTGTTCCCAAGCCCATGTGTTAATATCCTCCATACCAGTGATTCCCAACAAGGCACCTAGGGGACACAGCTGCTGTTGCCAGGGGGTACGAGGAGAGAGAGTACAGAGGAGCTGAACTAATAATAAAAAAATGTAATTAATGATTTGATTAAATATACACCCACATATTCAATCAGCTATAACAATTAGTTTAGGTGGTAGTGCATGAAAACTAGTTAGCAAGCAGGCAGTGGTCAGCTAAAAGTAATGAAAGAGTTTATAGAAACAGTAAAGTGAAATAGTTCATTAAAGGTAATGGATAAACGGTTGGAACATCCACTCAGTGTGGTAGCATGCAAACAAATGCAGACCTGGCCAAACGGAACCAAACACAGAGTGTATGACATCAGTGTAACATCCACTGTTATAGGATTACTAGTTAAATAACATACAGTTTGAAATGAATTCAAATGAGCACACCTAGAACATAAGTGGTGCTGTTGATGAAGGCTTACTTGAGTTCTGTGGGGGGACTCTTTACAGGTTGGGAACCACTGCTTTATACAGTTATGTGTTTGACAAAGTGGTGACCCCCCCCACATTTTCTCTAACCACTGTAACTTCTCCTACTCACCTGGAAGGGCAGGATGGGTGGTGGGGTATTCAGTTGGTTGCAGTCTGCATCCTCACAGCTGGATTCCACTCAGTCTCACAAACTAATCCTTCAACACAAGGAATACAACATCAAGAGAAATGCTAACTATGCTAAGAGCAGACCATCCCAGAATCTGTAAAGAAAGTTTCATTCGAGCTCATGAAACAGAGCCTTCCTCTGATTGTGAAGTTTTTGAAAAATTGCCTGCTAGCTGACTTCACATATTTGTTCACTGCGTTGGAATAGAGCACAGATATCAAAGACCGCTCACCGCTCAGCTGCTGATCTTCACTCCAGAGGTCCATGTTGGAAACAGTGGAGGAGTTTCTTGCCATGGAGTTGATGAGAGGGAAAACAAGGTTGTTTGGAGAGTCTGAACCGGACACGGACTACAGTACCCAACATGCAGGCGTTCAGAGCCAAGCTGACCCTGTTTCTGATGTGCTGACCCACATGACCAACAAATGACCAACAAATGCTTCACACATGTCCCAGCGCTTCCAAAGATTGAATAAGAACTGGAGCTGATCTCCTTTCATATTTCATTCACCAGTGAGAAAGAAACCAGAACTGACTGACATCCAGTGCGCCCTGCTGTCGCTGCATCCACACTGGAACTGACTTCTATAGCTCACTGTGGGAAACAGTTTGAGAACCCACAGAGGCACACAAAACGATGCTTGTTCTCTTTGGCTCCATGTGTGTGATGAACTCCAGCAAGTCACACTAAGATCACAGCTGACGGGTGAACATCCTGTCTCTGTGCTGAGGGTCCTGCAATAAGGGGGTAACCATCTCAGATCTTCCCATTGGGCTACATTGCATGTTGCAGAAATGTAGCCCAGTGCCAGTCCTGTGTCAGATCCACCAAGCAAGGCCTGGTCTGTGCTTCAGAACACAGAGGAACCACCTCTGAGTTTACTGCTGATTGCCTTCCAGTGAGGGGCTCTGAGTGAGCTTGAGTCCACATCACAGCTGAGTCTTCTTTCTCAGGCCCAAGTTAAACTGGAGTTCAGGCTTGGTCTAGGACAGAAGTCAGTTTTGGCAGGCTTGGTGTTGATTCAGACTCAGGTGGTCTCACAGCCCTCTCTACACTTGTCCATATTCTCAGCATGGTTATATTCATGGCCTCTGATCCAGCCCCCTGATGATGCAAGCGCAGGCCGAGAAGCAGCAAGACGAGACGTCTAATCACTCTCTTTAGCAGATAAAATAGACAATTAATCAGAATCAAAGAGTTTAAAAAAAAAGTGTAGTGATCCTTTAAAGGAGAGGGCTAAACATTTAATGACATTTAATGGAATATTATAGGAAGTCAAAAGGACTAAAGGCAGTGTGAATGTCTGTGTATTTATATGTGTGAAAGGTTTTGTAATTATCATTATGACCATTGAACAAATGTAACTGTTTCCTGTTTTACAGAAAAAAAGTTGTAAAAACTCCAAACTTTCCTGGTTAGAGCCAGTTCATTTGAAAACAGGATGTCAGTGAGTGTGTGTGCATGTGTGTCTCCACAGCGAGGGAACAGCTCCCGACCTGTGTGAGGAGCCTTTGTCTAGAGGACTGCAGTGAGGCCTTTGAACAAGTGGCCCCACGGCCTCAGTGGAGACCTCTGTCCTCAGACACAGCAACACACACATTGTATGAGAGTTGCATCACTATAGTGTAAGTGCTCACACTTAACATAGTCGGACATGTTGACAACTCTTGATACACTGCTGCCACAGGAGACCAAAGTTGGGACAAAAGTCTTAATACCAAGAACCAAAAGATTACAAATTCTATGATCTATGAAAAAGTTAGAAATGACAGTTCCTTTTTTAAGTATCTACAGCTTTACATGTCATTCTATTATCTGCCCATTATAAAATGCTGTAGGAATTGGTATACCCATCTTATGTTGTCATGTATGTCTACACCAATGTCTTTGAATAATGTATTACTGCAAGTCATATAAAAGTCTTCTGGCAGCTAAAATGCCTTAATTGTACCCTCAGTTTTTGTTGATCAAGTTGATGAGTGACCTTTTAAATATCAAGCTAAAAAATGAGCAACAGTAAACCTACAGCTGTTTAACATCTAACTGTGTAGAAACATGGATTCAGGCTTTAATTTAGTAATTTCAAGTGAATATGAAGTGACACTGAATGGTTGGCTGTGTTTAAAGTGCAGAGGAAATGTGACTTCCTCAGCACCACATTTGAGCAGTGAAGATGAAAGCAGGATCAGACTGGGGGGTCGGCGGGGTCACAGTGGAGCTGCTGGGGGCTTCTCTTTCACCTCTGACAGATGGACGGCCTTCAGGCAGAGCGTGTGACGGGGGGGCCATGCTGACACTGAATTCACTGCGTCCTTCCCCCGGCAGCCTCTCACTCTGCCTCTCTCTGCAAACCGACACACATCATCACATTCTCACAATGGAGGGTGATTGACTGATCACATTCTTCCAGGCACTGAATGCCAACCTGTCAAACATCTCAGTGCTGCTCGCGTCTGTGAATATATTCCATTCATTCAGCTGAGAAAGTACTTGGATTGGGATTTATTTCACTTGGGAATTGGACATCTCTGTAACACTCTCGGCAGTGTTTCTTGATTTTCTTTTTCCTCAGTTAAAAGACATCAGCACTAACTACTGATTACCTGCAGGTATATTGATGAAACAAACTACCACTGCCACTCACGCACAAAGCACAACACCTTTGGAGATTGAGTTCATATGTCAAAACTGGTGAGACTGACTGATACAAAGTGTCCGCTTCAGGGTGTGTCCTCAACAAGAAGCAGGCTAGTCTAATTCAAATGAATCTCCATCCATCCGTCCATCCATCCATCCATCAATCAATCAATCCATCAATCAATCCATCCATCCATCCATCCATCCATCCATCCATCCATCCATCCTTCCATCCACCCATCCATCCAGCCGTCCATCCATCCATCCATCCATCCATCCATCCATCCATCCATCCACCCATCCATCCATCATCCATCCATCCATCTACCCATCCATCCATCCATCCAGCCAGCCACCCATCCATCAATCCATCCATCCATCTGTCCATCCATCAATCCATCCATCCATCCATCCATCCATCCATCCAGCCACCCATCCATCAATCCAGCTGTCCATCCATCCACCCATCCAGCCGTCCATCCATCCACCCATCCAGCCGTCCATCCATCCATCCATCCATCCATCCATCCGTCCATGCATCCATCATCCATCCAGCCATCCATCCTTCCGTCCGTCCATCCATCCATCCATCCATCCATCCATCCATCCATCCATCAATCCATCAATCCATCCATGATCATGTTGGGCTGCTGTGAGGCCACAGTGCTGACCATGTGATAGACAGTGACAGTCTTTAAGGAAATGCTAGTTTACTTTACCATCACATTTAGTCTTCTTTGTGTTTTATGGCTTATATGAGCTATACTTTCATTTTCCAAGAATGTGAATCGTGTCATGCATGAGTCTCCAGATGCAAGCAAAATGGGGCAGCACTCATCATTGGTGAAGAACTCCAAAACGTAACAGTCACACATTATTGCTTCACTATGTTTGACATCAAAGAGCGCAGGTTTATCACTGCCACACATTACAACATAGATAGGGATCGAAGGGTTGAACAGTCTACAGCTCTGCAGCAGCTCTGTCATGATGTACAAGTCAGGTTTTAAAGGAATCAGGTGATTAGTGCACTGTCATGATTCAATCTACTCATTTAAAACGACAACTTAAACATCAACATGTTTTGGGGCCTCTTCACCCCCCCCCCCCCCCCCCCCATTATTGTCCAAACCAGTCTCCACATGAAGTGGCTGCCTTGACTCTGGCTTGAATTATGGGTGGAGGTGATAAGGATCAGGGGCTGCAAGTCATCTTGGAATAGGGACTAAATTCACTACATTTCTTTCAGCTAAAATCTGTCTCCTCCAGATATAGTGTGCTGAACTTCATCCTCTCCCTTATCCCCTAAATAATCTTGCTGTTTTTTTCTGCCCATAAACTGCCTCTCTTCTGTGTTTTGTTTGCTTTAAGGGCTTCTTCCTAATTAAAGCCTTTGCTTTGTTGATGATGAAGCAGTTTCCCAGGGACAAAGAATGTTTTGACTCATTTTGCTGTCTCTCTTTGTACCGGCCTCGCGCTCGTTATTGGATATTAAGAATGATGGTAAACTATTAGTTGTTGCACTGTTGCACCATTTTAAAAGAGTCCTATTAAGAAAATGTTCTTTTCTACACATACAGTCCATACATATGAGAAGAGTGTCACATTTTATGGTGATTGGCTCAGAACTCCACTCCACTGGCTTTGAGAGGAAACAATGACTGTGAAGTGAAACTGCTGACTCAGCTTTACTTTAAGGCTGTTTCAATCAGCATCATGTGAGCTTTGTACAAATGGAAGACTGTTTGTTTAAAGTCCCCTCACTGTGGGAGACAGAAGGTGACCATAAGTGACCATAAACTTCAATTAGGTCATCATATTTAATATGTGTTTGTAAATCATTTCAAGTGACTGACTCACGTCTCTGAACCATAAAATCAACACAACAAAGCAGTGTGAGTGTAGCAGTGTGTACAGACTGTCTGTGTGCAGTACAGGAAGGACTCTGGATTTAAGCTTGGGCATGGAAACAAGCTTGTTAATAGCACAGTCTCCATGAGAAACATGCTTTCATAATGTTGACCATATGCTGGAAATGCTGACTGCATGTGTGTCGCAGCCAAGAGAACCAGGAGTGTGTTTGATTTAAGAATCAAGAATGTGACAACACAGTTCAGTCATATAGAGCTGACAACCTTCTTCACTGCTCGTGCTGCTGCTAGGTTTATTGCTCTGAACTGAATACCACTGCTATATACCAATAGATGGGTAAAAATGATTTTCAGAGAGTAGCTAAAACAGAGTGTTTCATAGAGAGTGAATCAAGTGGCAAACTCCAGGGCTGAGAAGAAGTCAGTCTCCATAGACCCCATTTTAAAATGTCCAACTTTATAGTCTAAGCATTTCATAGCCTGAAAAACGATGTTGGTCTTTACTGCTAATTTCCTCCTTCCTGGCAGCTGTTAGGGGGCAGTTTTTCTACAACTCACTCATTTAATTTACACTGAGGCTTAAAGTTATGCATAATTAGGGGCGTGGCTGCTTTGAGTGACAGCCAGCTGCTGACATCACCTCACCTAGTTCCAGTAACTGAACTTGAGTTCAGACTCATACTATGGCTTACTGTGCGCTTAATGGTACTACCAGGCTAATTGTGAATGTTGAGTGTTTCTCTCAGGTGCCCAGGAACATTAAATTTGATGTCCCAAACTTTATGATTTCTTTTATTATTATTACTAAAACAGATTTCCAGAAAGTGATTGATTGTGATTGGCTATAGATTGTTCACATGTAACTGTATTTCAGGAGGAAAGTAGTGTACTATCGATTAGTGGCAACCAACACAGAGGAGCATATAGCCTCACTTCCAAGCCAGGCTTGTTTCAGCAACCAGGCTTCATTCAGCACCACCTCAGCTCCATCCACACTCCATTCTGGGATTAGCCAGGAGTTAGGCGGAGTCGGGCACCACCATGATGGCCGGTGCCACCACACCGAGCTTCACCACGGCTCTTCACAAATCTAAGGTTTGACTTTTTTTGTGAGCAAATGTAAAACCATGAATGCCTTTAAAAAGGACCTGTCTGAATTTGTGCTCCGTTATCTTCATTTAGTAAGATTCATCATGGCGAGACAACCAATCATTCTTCTACAGAGTTCTTTGAGACGAGGTGGATGCAGGAGGAGGCTGTCAGTGGCACCGTATATGTGGACAAGGTTTAAACTTGGTTGGATGTCTTGTCATGTGTTGTAGTTTGTTCATTTAAAGCAGGCTGAGGCCTTTCAGTCATGGCTGGGTGATGACAGAGGAAAGGAGGAGCCTTGTTGATTGGGTAGTGGGCGTGTCCGTCTTCATTCCAGAGAGTCTGCACAATGACTGAACTCTGCCCTGCTGCTCCTTTGTCTTTGCACAGCACAGCTCCTACATTCTTATCCCAACACAACTGATTAGATAAGGACAAACCAAAAAAATCATACAATACATAGGAGAAAGTGTGTAAACAAATTGGTCCTAACAATATATAATGATAGAGGGTAAGTAAAGGTTAAAGTGAGGCATATAGAGAGGAGTGAGATGAAAGGCAACATGAAGCCATGTCAGGATGAACCAGGCCATCACAGGGGTTAAAAGCATCTCATTTTAATGGATTCTCAAAGAAAAAAACAAAAGTCTGAAAAGCAACTGAGCAAGGCAACCATGCAGTGAAAATGATCTGATGGATTTCCTACAGCATTTCATAATGGGCAGATAATAGCATGACATGTAAAGCTGTAGATACTTATTAAAAAAGGAACTGTCATTTCTAACTTTTTCACAGAGCTTTGTTAACATTCAGAAAGTCATTACATTTACATTCAAAGTGTGCACAAAGAAAGCTGTGGGATAAAGTAGTGTTCAGACGTTTCTTATGACATTTTAGAAAAAAACAACAGAATTTACATGAGGGTTCAAAGATATGACTAATATAGAAGGAGCATCTTACTGAAAATCTTAACAAATAGAAAACAGATCAGGCGGATACAACACTGGTGCCGGTGCTTGTGGACGGCCTGCTGTCAGCTGACACATGAGGAGCCTGAGTGGAAGCAGTCACTGTCGGACTTTAGCGTGCTTCTGTTTAAGGTGCACAGGCTTCCTAACAAACCAACAAAGCCTTGTAAACGTCACTCACATGGACTGACAGGTAACTTATCTGCTGGGCTGTTTGGGTGACTTTTAATTTAAAGACATCAAAGCCACACGGACCTGCAGGGAAACTGAATCAGTTTACTGTTCACTTCTTCTTCAGTCTGATCGTACACGTCATCGTCTCTGCTGGCCTGAGCAGCCGGCAGCTCACAGTGAAACCAGGAGATATTAGCCCCACATCATCCATCATAAACAAACAAAAAAAAAACAGAGACGGATACAAGAAATGGAGGAAAGAGGCTGTGTCCTAAAGCAGACTGTGACGTGAGATAAAGGCTGCCACAATCAGGTAAACTTGTGTTGTTCAGGGACGACTTAATGTTGAGTTTGCACCACAAGCAAACCAAAGCAGAGCGGACTTCAAGTGGACTTGGTGCGGCAGTGAAATTATTTTAATATATTTATCAATGGTTAATCATTTCAGACTTGCATACAACTCCAGAAGAGTTGATCTCAAAGCTTTAAAGTATTTGCTATTAAACGTGCTTCAGAATAAAACATGAAAGTAAAACGAGTGACATGAAAATAAAATGTTTTAATCAACTTCAACCTCCTCATCAGAGACCTCACTGTCTCCCCCCTCCAACAAGGGCCTGTGGGGAAAACCAAAGCAGGGCCAACACCAGTCACAATAATCACAAATCTCCACAGACAAAACAACAGCTTTGTGAACATGCTGATACTAATACTGGCAAAAGAGTAATAATACAGTTCAGCCAGCATGTCTGATCCAGCTGAGCAGTTCTGGAGCATCAGGATGGAGTCACTCTGCTCCCCTGCCTGAGGCCGGGGGGGGCATGCTACTAGCATGGTAGATGGTAGTACTAATACGTGGAAAAGACAGTACTGGTATTATATTTGTTTTTGTGTTTTATTTCCTTTTGTTTCCTTGTGCACTCCTCCACCACATCCCTCTCTCTCTTTCTCCCTCCCCATCCACTAAATGTCTGTGTGTGTGCACATTGTTTTGCTTCCTTCGTGACGTCCTGCCAGTGTTCTTTCGTCTTGAAACAGTGATGCTGTCCAGGTTTCTGTTTACATGTAGACCAGGCCTGTAAACCAGTTTGCTCCTCTGATTCCAGATAGTAGCCCAGATTGTGCACTGCTGTGGGATCCAGCAGTTGGGCACCACAGGTTCCCTGGAGCTGTGGATCCAGCCCTTATAAGCCTGAGCCTGAGCAAAGATGGCGGTGGATTTCCCTCTTGCTTAGCGGCTCTCATGCTGCTCAGAAGCCAAGTGCTCAGTGCTGCCACAGGTGGCCAGAACCTGTATTACAACAATAGTAGTGAAAGCTGTCTCTTTTATCCTCCTTAGGGTGGAAGATAATTCATGTTTTTTGCTGACTTTGCACCCTCCACATCACGGTGATGCTTTAATTTGCAAAGACAACTATACTAGATTGCTGACTATTTTCTGAGTTCTTACTTTTCATATTCATCCTGTAATGATTACCCAAAGCCATCGTCAGTAGTATGATGTTCACGGATCATGACCAGAGTGGATGGTACATTAGTTCTGCCAAAACACAAGGAAATCATTACAAAAAAAATTTCAATGGTGAAATATGACCATAATTACACACAGGTATTTTTAGTTAGTGGAACAAAGATGAGTGGAGGGGGGGGGGGAACTGCAGTTGCTAGGTGACTATAAATTGTTTCTCGCTCAAAGTTCTATCATTTTTGGCTTCTCTGTTTTTTGATTTCTCACTTGCTCTCAGGTCTGAACGTGTTCTTAGGAACATGGTCGTCTCTGCTGTGTCAGGAACCTGAGAGACACACAGAAACCAGGCTGTGGTTTAAAGTGCTCTGAAAAAGCCACAGTGCAGATGGTAAGTGCACATAATAGAAACAAGTTGTACAGCTGAAAGCAGTAATGTTTGGGGAGGTTTTGTTCGACTGAAGAAGATGTTCTTGTAGGCAACAGGAGAAGTATAAGATTTCCTCTCAACATGTTGCTCTTATGATTTCAGTTGGTTCTAATCATCAATCACTACAGTGCAGTTGGCAGAGCTCATGTTTCTCATGTGTATGTAAATTAAATCTGCTATTTCACTAAACATCTAATAAATATAACATAACATCTTAACTTGCAGAATAAAATCTAAAATCTAGCACCGTCGCCTCACAGCTAGAAGATCACCGGCTGGCGTCCCGGCTAGGGCTCCTGGGATGCCTGCCACCCATGCACTGACGGGCATCAAGCAATAGTAGAATACATTCAGTTCAGAATCATTTTCTCTTTCAGGTAACCAGCAAGAAGTCAAGAAAGTCTCTACATGCTCTACCGTCAGCAAAATACAGAAGCCTGCAGATGCCTGAAACATTCTGGGGCCTTTGTGTCCAGTGAGCAGGCTTCATAGGAACGAACAGAGCACCATCTTGGAAAACAGGATCCTCATTTTCCCCCAATGTCCAAGCTTAAGTTCAGGTTCTTTACTGTCACATGCACAACAACTGACAACAGCGAAGTAGTTATTGGCAAAGCAATTCTTAGATCTCGGGCTTCTTCTTCTTATATTTTATACATATAAATATACATATGAAATAGTACTGCAGCTAAAACATAGGAATGTAATGTCATATAAAATAACCTGTTCCCAGTGCATGTTGGACTCCAGCAGGGCTGCCCTTTGTCACCGGTTCTGTTCGTAGTTTTTATGGACAGAATTTCTAGGTGCAGCCGGGGGCCGGAAGGGGTCCAGTTCGGGGACCACAGGATCTCGTCTCTGCTTTTTGCAGATGATGTGGTCCTGTTGGCTTCTTCGAGCCTGGACCTTCAGCGTGCACTGGAGCGGTTTGCAGCCGAGTGCAAAGCGACTGGGATGAAAATTAGCACCTCCAAATCCGAGGCCATGGTTCTCGACCGGAAAAGGTGGCTTGCCCCCTCCAAGTCGGTGGAGAGGTACTGCCTCAAGTGGAGGAGTTTAAGTATCTCGGGGTCTTGTTCACGAGTGAGGGGAGGATGGAGCGTGAGATTGACAGGCGGATTGGTGCAGCGTCTGCAGTCATGTGGACGCTGTACCGGTCCATCGTGGTGAAGAAGGAGCTAAGCCGAAAGGCAAGGCTCTCTATTTACCAGTCAATCTACGTTCCAACCCTCACCTATGGTCATAGCTTTGGGTCATGACCGAAAGAACGAGATCCCGGATACAAGCGGCCGAACTGAGTTTCCCCCGCAGGGTGGCTGGGTGCTCCCTTAGAGATAGGGTGAGGAGCTCAGTCACCAGGGAGGAGCTCGGAGTAGAGCCGCTTTTCCTCCATGTCGAGAGGGGTCAGTTGAGGTGGCTTGGACATCTGTTCCGTATGCCTTTGGGACGCCTCCCTGGGGAGGTGTTCCGGGCATGTCCCACCGGGAGGAGGCCTCGGGGTAGACCTAGGACACGTTGGAGGGACTATGTCTCTCGGTTGGCCTGGGAACGCCTCGGGGTCCCACCGGAAGAGCTGGAAGAGATGTCTGGGGCGAGGGAAGTCTGGGCCTCTTTGCTTAGATTGCTGCCCCCGCGACCCGGCCCCAGATAAGCGGTAGCTTATGGATGGATGGATAAAATAAGATGACCAGCCTCCACCACTCTGACCAGCCTCCACCACTCTGACCAGCCTCCACCACTCTGACCTGTTGGTTTCCTCTGGTTTACAGACTGCCAGGCACCGGAGCAGCTGGCAGGCTGCTGGCCTCTGGAGAGATGATGTGTAATGTGCACAGTCAATATACTGTAATCCATTAGACAGTGAGTACAGATATGTCCAAATATAAAGTTACACATTTCACATATCAAGGTCAGTTCACTTGTCGTGTCACAATCACATGAAGGCAAGATCTCAGGATGTCACTGCTCTGGGCCAAGAACTGGTTCAGCACTCAAACCTCCTTAAACCACAACCTCAGTTCTTGTCCAGAACAAACACATGAGATGAACATGTGACTGAGCTCTGAAGGTCATTTCTTTACATTTTCCACATCCTGCTCTGACAAACTGCAGAGCTGCAGTAAACCAGAAACAGTGACAGACTCTGAGACATGAGGGCACCTGTAGAACTGGGTGGTCACTTCCTGGAGGGTCCTTGTTCTCCTCATTATTACTGTGTCACCTGTCCCTTCACACACAGCCATGCAGTTTATTTATAACGTGAAGATACTGTAACTTCAACACTTTAGGGTTGTTGCTCCCAAAAACATTTAGTTACCTTAATATTGAACCTGCTTTGAAAATGAAAACACTTTGACTCACGAGCAAAATTCTCTGCCGAGTCACTGTCATCAGTTCACTGTGCAGTTAGAAGTGTGCAGGAAGTAGGATTTTGTGTGTCAGTGGAAAACTTGTTATAGCCACATTCATGACCACATCCCTCTGTGACATCGTGCGTCAACTCTACCAAGTTGATTGCACAGTTCATTTCTATAGAAATCCCTGAAAAAAACATTGTCTGTCTTTCACTTTGTGATTAGACTCCATCAAAAGCTTTTCTTGTGAAGTATGTGAATCATTCAGACTTCGTGAAATAAAGAAAAAAAAAAGAATTGCTGACACTTAAAAAAAAGTTTTAGTAAAATCTTTCTTTCATTTTATTCATCAGAATGAAGAAATTAAAACGGTTCTTTAGTAACTTTAAGAAACGATTTTCAGTGTCATCAGTTCAAACAAGTGAGCAGAGCATGTCACATGTTGTCAGAAGGACATGACATGATGCTCTGACTGTCTCATTACACAAGCACATCTGTCCCATTTTCACTTTGAATTAAGTCACTGAAACAGAAAGTGAAGATGTCTTGTCCAGTTTGGGGTCAGCGCTGGAGAAGTAAAGATCCTCCAGCGAGTGGAGGAAAAGCAAAGGGAGATATAGAGAAAAACTGAAAATGTCAACTAATGACCAGCTGAAATCAAAGTGATGTTTCCTTTAGAGCTGCACCTATTTTCAATGAAAATTACTAGATGAATAATGAATCACATGAGTGTGTACTGTGAACAGTATTGCTCACAGTGAACCCCCAAATAGTTATAACCAACTCTTTGGTGTCCCTTTACTTTCAGGTCAGTCTCAGCTCTCCACTCTCCTGAACCCTTGTTTTGAGTGAGGAGCCTGGAGCTCAGACGAGCTGGTGAACACAGCGCTGCATGTAGTAGCTACAGGCACAGGTCAGAGGACACATGACTTCACGTGAATGGCTGCTCCGAGTCTGCTAATTAGCCACATTAGCCATGGCAACTCCAGAAGGTGATGATATGTCCCCAGAAAGATGAAAGCATTTGCAAACTTTTGAAAACGTATTTATATTATATTCTGTAGTTAACCATCACTGTTGGTTATGATAATATTGTACTCACCAAGGTAACGGTGGCACAATACGGCAAAGTCCAACAGGGCAAGAATCATGAGCAGTCACGTTGTAAACACATCAACGCTTATCCACATTGTCTAAACCACTTCATCAGCTGAAAACTGTACAGCAGGTCAAAGGTGGACCAGGAAGTTTAACTTTGAAAATAAGATCAAGCTTGTAATAAATCTGAATGTTGTCCTTTACCCCTGAAAGTCACTTGTCTCTTGTGCTGACTGAAAAGCAGTACAGAGCTTTAACATGTTTGTAAACCAGACACTTGAACACTTGATATTGTTACTAAAAAACAGGCTTTAAAATCTCTTCCCATCTGTGTTTTTAACAACCAGGACAACGTTCAGCATGTAGTCAGTGAATGAAGTGTCAGTGGGGTCTCATCTGAAGTGTTTCATTCAAGGGTTTTAACATCCAAGTGATTCTCATTCACACAATGTGGACTACAGTCGTAGTCACACACACACACACACACACACACACACACACACACACACACACACACACAGACACACACACACACACACATCACACACACACACAGACACACACACACACACACACACACACACACATCACACACACACACACACACACATCACACACACACACACACACACACACACACACACACACACACACACACACACAGACACACACACACACAGGGTTCATATGGGGAAAGACAGGAAGACAGTGAGAAAACAGATGAAGCGTTCCAGAAAAATTTCTTGTGCTATTTCTCGTCATTACACACACATCACACACATGCACGGACACACACACACACACATCACACACATGCACGGACACACACACACACATCACACACACACACACACACAAGGCCTCAGGCTTGTTCTCAGTCCTCGAAAGCCAGTCCCAATTAGACAAAGCCACATTAATATGGAGTAAGGATTATTTGCTTAAGTATTTGTTTACATGCTTCCTTTTCATATTCCCGACTTAAGAAGCCAAAACATTTTTATGTTAAATATGTTTTCATGTTCTTGCCTTGTAGGAGTTTTGGTCAATGTCCTTAAAGAAGATAAGAAAAAAAGCGATGAAAAACTCATTGATTGTGCTTGAGTGTTGCATTATGGGCTGTTTGTCGTCTACAATCTGTTTCCTGTCATTTAGAGCTGAAATGATGCCACATATGTGTATCTCCCTGATTCCTAAAAAAGGGGACACTGAAAAACAGAAATAAAAACAGAAAGCAATACATTGCAAATGATTCTGTTCAGGTTCACCAAGAGGATTTTCTGACGGCTTGTGTTTTACTGTTTTGCCACCAGACACAAAATAAATTCCTGGGGTGTGACAATGAGCCCAGTTTGCCCCCCAACAACTTCAGTGCAGAAACAGATTAGAGAGAGATTCATCTGGCAAACAGTCAGGACGTACAGCTGCCACAGATGATGGAGAGCTCATGAACACAGTAAAACAATGTTGACCCTCCAGGAGCCTGACAGTGTGTGACATCCTGCTTCATGTGTCAGGTTTACAAGAGGAAACACTTCAGGATGAAGACTCTTCTCCTTGGACTGAAGGTTCCTCAGGGAAACCTTCCAATTACTGTGAAAGTGTGTTGTACCTTCGAAAACTCATAATTAAAGAGTGTCTTAAAGTTACCATACAGTGTTTATGCTGTGCATCTGCATTCATCTCCTGGGGGGTGAAAACATAAACAAGTGGAACAGTCCATCTACATGAACAGGAATGTGTGTGATTATGGACAGGTCTAACACAGGTGCACTTCCTCAGTGTGCTGCTGACCTGGAACAAGCTCCTCCCACAGAGCTCAATAATGAGTCACTAAAGCATCAAATGGACACACGCATGACAAAAAGCCGACTACGTCTCAGGGATACACCACCCTGCTGCACTGCTGATTGTGTTCAGATGTGTTTGAGTTCTACCAATGTCTCCGTTGACTGGTTGTGAGATTGCTAACTTTAAAACTGTCACTCAATTACTTTCATATGATGGGTCAAAAAAACTGCTCGACTTTAACACGAGGGATTGATGTTTGTTTCCTGTTTCAAAGTTTTTCAACCATGGCCATGATCATTCCATAACTACTGTGGTTGTTATTGTAACCATGGTGACAAAGTTTGACATGGTTTCTCTGAGTACTGAACCCAAACCACCATCTGTTCCTAAACCTCACCAAACCTTAGCACATCATAAAACTGATGATTTCTTCTTTTCACCACATCTTTTACAAACATGCAGCTGGTTATTTGTGAGGCTCATAAAAGCCTTTGGAAGGACTGAGGTGGTAACATGCTGATGTTTAGCAGGTACAATGTTTGCCATGCACATCGAAGTTTGCCATGTTAACCTGCTTCATTATTGTATCACTGAAACAGTACATGTTAGGCTGATGGAGATCCATCAGTTTTCCAGGTATTCTGGAATGTAAACGAGGACCTGAGGAAGTGTAACCCAGAGGGATTATCAGTTCATCTTGTGAAGAACAAATGTTCAGTGTTCCACATGTCACAGCAGTCAATCCAATAGTTGACATGTTTCCCTCACAGCAATAAATAACGAGTAGGACAGAACATGATATGTATGTGCTGAAGCATAATGATGACACTGCCACAGTTCGGTGGTGAGTGTTGAAACACAGGACATCTTAGTGCTTTATTGTCAGACTGAAACCTTTTCTGTCACAAAAACAATCAAATGAAATCAAGTGAATACACTGCCAACAATGTAAACAACCGTCTGGGTTGGTCACCTCTATCAGAGACTGTTCCAGAACAAACTGTTCAGGGATTCTTCAACCACATGAAAAAGTGAGAAACCTTAAACTTGTGAGAAGGTCCACGTCCATCTTCTGGCCCTCTCTCCTCTACGACATGGTCTCCATCAGCAGATCAAGTTTTCCATGGACTGAAAGAGTGCCAGAGCATTTTACTCAAATGAAGTGCTGTTACGAAATAAAATGACTTGTGTAAACATTTTCTGGATAATCTGTTAAAATGCACTCTGACTAAACATTAGTGCATTATGTTTTTTAATGACTTCAACAATGGAACAAAGGAACGAAGCAGCAGTGAGGGAGCCCACACACACAGACGTGTTGACAGGACCAACTCCACAAACACACAGTGGACAGTCAGAAGAGAGCTGCACATATCCTGCACCTACTGCACACATATGCACAGAGACACAGCTATGTTGCTTGGCAACAACACTGGGCTTCTTGATGTTCTCTGAAGCCTCAGTGAGTTTGTTTCTGCTCTCACCTGTGAACAGCATTCTGTGAGCTTTGAATGCTCTTCACAGTTTGAGCTGAACGTTGAGCTCAGTGAGCTCTGTGCAGTCACTGATGATGATGAGTATGAAGCAGCAGAGAGGTGGCACTCACCTCACTGAAGGTAGAGGCTCCTCAGGGATCATAGGTGTGGCTGCTGGAGGCAGCGTGAGCATGATGGCCACACCCAGCAGGCACCTGTTGGTCACGCCAAATTCTGCCTGTTTTATTTGTCTTAGCTCCAGTGGTGAATAAAATGATCTGCAGCCTTTCTGTTTATTTTCAATTTTAATGAAATGAAATGGAATTTAATTTTAATTTCTTGCACTGTTCATAAACTCCTCAGCCTGGCCGATCCATACCTGAGTTTCCAGGTAAATGTAGTGCAAACCTAACCACGTTTTGAGAAAACTGTCAGAATAGCATGTGTTGGTTGATGAAGAGCAGCAGCAGGTAGAGCCAGCTCTCCACCCGCCTGCGATAATGCCGCTGCAGAAGAAGAGGGTGGACTTTGATGCTGTAATTAAATGAGTGCCAGTCAAACCTGAAACAGTGAACAAGCATGTGGACACATGGCACTCCAGTCTGTTTCATGTCTGAATCTGATGTTTCTCATTACCTCACACAGATCTAATGTGTGTGTGCTGACATTTTTCATTTTTCAATTTTTTGTGATAGTTCAAATTTTTTTCATTTTTGCTGTTTCCACTGAGGCTTATTTATGTGCAAATTGAAATGTGCATGAAAACAGGTGGATGGAAACACACGTTCAGCCGGTGAAGTCAAACATTTAGAACACATGTGTGTGACAGAGTGTTAGCTGGGTGCTGAGTGACACTTCACTGTATCTGAGCTCTGCAGATTTCTTTTAAAACAAGTTGAGGTCATTTCCTGTGTTTTAGTGCATTTGTGCCTGTTTGAAATATCATCCATGTTCTATCACAATAATTTCATTTTATTCCAAAAATGTCTTCAGATAAAATGCTTTGCTTTGATAACTAAATAAAGAAAGTCCACTTTTTACTCATTAGAAAACAAATCAGTCTTTAATGTTGCTAATGAGTGGTTTATTCAGTGTCCTCATCCATAAGTGCTGACATCATGCCCACTCACAGAGGAGGTTCGATGGACTCTTTAAACTCAGTGGTGCCTCACACTGCCAGACCACATCTCAGCTCAACTTTCACTCCAAGCTTCAAGTCTGGAAATATCCTGATAACTGGTGTGGTCCAGCAGATATGTGGGGGAGCAGTGAGTGAATGTTTAGATCATCACTCATCATCTCTCAACACTTCTGAACTGATCCTGCAACTGAACAACCTCATCTTGACTGAGTAAATGATTTTGTGAATTATCCACCAAATATAAAGAAGTTTGACAAAGTCTGAAAGGCTGAGATTGGAAGTGAAGATCAGTGAAAGCCCAGACAGTGGAGCGTTTGACCAATCAGGGACAGGAAGAGTTCTGATTGGTCATTTGTTTTAAACACCTGGCTACTTAAAACAACATCCCAAACAAATACCTTCTGAGATTACACTGACCACAATAATGGCCTTTTAAAACTTCTAACCTCAACTCTCCAGACTGATTCATTTTGGATTTGTAAATGTGTATATTATTGTATAATATTTGAAGTATTATTACTGCACTTATTTTTTTTATGTGTGCTCCTCTCGTGTTTTGTTGGTTTATTTTCAGTGCATTTTTCAGTGTTTTTCTCCAGTGTTTTTGGTTTAGTCTTTTGTTCTGTGGTTCCACCTGAAGCTGCCGGATCGTCCCCTCACTCTCGTCCTGCATTCCCTTTCTGTGTCTCCAGTGTCTCCAGTGTTTCCAGTGTTTCCAGTGTCTCCAGTGTCTCCAGTGTTTCCAGTGTTTCCAGTGTTTCCAGTGTCTCCAGTGTTTCCAGTGTTTCCAGTGTCTCCAGTGTTTCCAGTGTCTCCAGTGTCCCAGTGTCTCCAGTGTCTCCAGTGTTTCCAGTGTCTCCTGTGTCTCCAGTGTCTCCAGTGTTTCCAGTGTCTCCTGTGTCCCAGTGTCTCCAGTGTCTCCAGTGTCTCCTGTGTCCCAGTGTCTCCAGTGTTTCCAGTGTTTCCAGTGTCTCCAGTGTCCCCAGTGTCTCCTTTCGTCTCCAGTGTTTCCAGTGTTTCCAGTGTCTCCAGTGTCCCCTTTCGTCACCAGTGCTCGGCCTTCACCTTCATGTCTCCTCCATCCAGCCTCGGCGCTCACCTCCCAGCCTCCAGCCACTGCAGCAGCTCCTCACCTGGATTCCTTTGTTTGTAACCCTTCTCTTTTTTTCCTGTTAGTCCTGGAGTTTTTGTGTTCAATAAATCCTTTTTCCTCAGTCCCCCTTGTCTGTTGTGTTGCTCTTGGGTCCAGCCAAAAACCAAACTCGTGACAATGTGTCCTATACTTTTCTTTGTTATTGCTATCCTGCACCAGAAGACATGTCCACTTGTTAGCATGCTAACATTAACTAAAGCACTGAACACAAAGTCCAGCTGAGGTACGCTTCAGTTAAAGTTTCTCTTACTGCAAAAAGCAAAGGCAAAAGTCATCAAGGCACAGATGGCACATGCGATTACCTTTTCATTTCCATCTTTGACTTTTTCAAAATAAGAAAAAGAGGGAAAGAGCCTGAGGGTTAGTTAGCAACAGTTGAGTATCCTGCATGGTCAGTACTCAGTAACACTCCCTTCAGCAAGTATCACAGCTTTTTGTTGTTGTCAAGAGTGTTTTAGTTGCAGTGTTGTGAGATTCTTGAGCTGGAGGGCCAGTGAAATGTTCCCCATGCTCCTGGCTCCAACACAGGCTCAAAGCATGATGGATCCACCCCCGTGTGGAACAGCTGGAGAGTTTTCTTTCATGAACTTGCACCCTTTTGTCTCCAAACATGTGTTTGCTCGCTGTGGCCAAAAGTTCTATTTTAACTCAACATGCAGCAGGCTTGTTCAGATGTTCCTTTGAAAACTTCACATGCTGGATTTGGTGGTGAGGTGGCAGGAGAGGTTTTCTTCTGATGACTCTTCCATGAAGGTCACATGTGCGTAGGAGTGGCTGCAGAGTAGAATCTTCCTGAAGGTCTTCTGCCGTCAAATGGGGCTTTTCCTACAAGCAGTTCTAAGAGTTGTCTTGGTCTCAGCTTGACCTCCAACGTTCCTGTTAACTGCCGTTTCTTTATTACATTGGAAACTGAGGAAGCATCTTGAAACTCTTTGCCATCTTCTCATAGCCTTCCCCTGGCTACTGGGCATCAGACAGACAGACAGACAGACAGAGTACTTTATTAATCCCTTTGGGAGGTTCCCTCCGAGAAATTGACATCTACATCGTTTCTCCTATATTGCACTGTTTAGAATACAAAATATAAAGTAGAATAAAAAGTAGAAAATATAAAAAAATCTAAGAATAGACACAATAAATTAGGCAGTAGAGATAACAGAAGTTTGAATGTGTATACCTGAGTGTGTACAAGGTACAATAGCAGCAGTGGTAATACTAATACTGTAGTGCATTATGGTAAATATAATCTAGTAATATGGTACTACAGTACTATAATAGTAATACAATATAATATAATACAATATAGCATATAGTAGTAGTATAATATAATATAGCATATACATTGTATGACATACATGTACATGTATAATATGATGATATAGTAATGTAATGTTATATATACTACACTCAACTACATATAATTATAATAGTAGTAATATACTACTACTAATAATATTAATATTAATATGTGGTATAATAATAATATATTATACTGCCCTGTGCTATATAGCATCAATATCAACAACAGCAGTGACAGAAATAATAGTAGTAGTATAGTAATAATAGCAATAATGATATTAATAACAAAATAGTAATATATAGTATACAAGTATATAACCTACATGTATAACAGTATGGAAGTGTAATATATGCTACACACACTCCTATATATAATAATAATAATAATAATAATAATAATAGTATGCTAATAATAATATATAAGGGTAATATGTGGTATAATATAGTATTATATACTATACTGTGCTATATGACAACCAATTCAACAAACAGTTGAATTGCCAGAGTGCCAGACAGCTGCTGAGAGGAGGCCATGGCTACTGATTATTTATAAAGCTTTGACATGTGCATCACCAGACCTTACCTAACAATGACTGTGAGCTAGCCATGACCCTCACTAGCTAATTTAGGTCTGAGACTGAGTGCTCAAATCCCAACTTTGCCTTTTATTGCTCTGAAATAGTACAAAAGAAAAATAGATTGCTATAACTGTTTCAAAGGATGTTTCATCTTTACCTTTATATCTTTTGGAAATCAGCTCATCATCTACATACTTGACCATTCACAGCAACATGAAATGTTGACCGAGGGATTGTTTCTGGACTGATGTGGACTCAGGTTCCCGCTGGACTCAAAGGTACCATTCCCATTGTGAGCAGAGGTTTTCACCAGGGCATCTCTTTCCCTGTATGTTCGCACTATCTGACCTCATTCAGTCTCATTCCCTGCTGACCTGTTGCTCCTCCACTGCACCAAGCCAAAACACCAAATATATCCAGACAGGCTGCTCAATGGAAGATCTTCTTTGTTCGTTAATTTTACCACATAATCTGCACATGTGTGACTGATTGTCTCTCACAGACTGGGCTCACTGAGTGCTTCTCTTCTCTCATGGTCTTACATTGTCTTGGTACATTCTGATCCCTGTATTTTTGATCACTATTGTTTACATGTATTTTGGTTTTACCTCCTTGTCTTAGCTGCTCACATACACAGTTACAGTAGAATTAAATTACAATATTTTCAGTAAACCATTTAACACTATCCCTGGTGATGTAGAGCCCTGATTATCATTGAAGGAGGAACTATGTAATTTCACTATCAGTATTATATCGTTCATTAAATCACACTGTTTAAAACCAGGAAAACCAAACACATGTCAAAGCTCTGGATAAATGAATGCATTCATGCTTTAAAACATTGATGTTATAGCCGAGCGTCAGTGGAAGACCAAGCTTCCTGGTCACCATGAGGGCCTTGAGATTCTGATGAAGTTCTTAATGCAGAGGTTACAGACTACTTTTCCTACTTTACCCCATCACGTTGAGTCTAATGTTCAAATCCCCTGTCCCTGCTGTAGATGCTTCTCCAGACAATTTTTTTACTCCAAAGATCTGCCTTCATCCGTATTATCTAACCCACATTTCCTCCACCAGTTTGTTTACCAACCAGGCCTAACATTGCTTTGATCTATCACTCTGTCAGCAACATGAAGCCCTCCTCCTGTCCTCGGCACCTTCTCCCTCTTTGCTTTTTAAAGACGTTTTTAACACAATTTATCTCTTTATAATGAACATTTTGAACAGCTTCCTTTTCCACTGTGCCCTGCTGTTTCTAAAATGCAACCCCTGTTTAAGAAACCCAGACTCAATTCAAACTATCTTGACAACGTTAGGCCTCTGTCTAATCTTAGATTTTTACACACTGGCTACACCTTTTATATTTTTCAAGTTTGGCCCCACGCATTTCTGACCTTTTAACCTCTCATGTGCCATCTCAGGCTCTGAGGTCCTCAAATGCTGCTCTCCTGGTGGTTTCCTACATGACAAGACTTTTGGAACAACGTTCCAGAGGAGACTGGGATGACAAAGTTTCTTCTTCAAACACACTTTTATAGTTTTGCCAAGACTCTGATTGATTGGTTTAAATATTTATTGCTATATGTTTTATTGTATTATTTGAATCATTGTTTTATCAGTGGTGCTGCTGTTCTTATTGTCTTTAAGATTAACACTTTAACTTTAACATTCTAAATACAGTGTAACCTTGTTTTGGTGAGATCTGGCAGTCTGTGGGATTGTCATTAGTTTTATTAGCAGCTAACAAAGCGCAGTACTGGACAAATTAAAAGTTTGACCTGGTGATTAGAGGAACAAGTTATGGGTTTAGTAAAGTTATTAGGATAACTCTGGGCATAGATATTGTTTGTAAAAAAAAAAAAAAAAAAAATCATCCAATCCAATCCCTCCAATCCTTGTCGAGACATTTCACTAAAAATAATTTAAAAAAAGTTTGCTGGTGGGAGTCCAGGAGAAGTCAGTGGATGACCAGAGGCAGTAGGATTTATCCTCTCCAGACCATGAATGTCCACACATACATACACTGCCCTATACAGCAACATGCAACAACCATGACCATCAATAATCTACATTATATTGTGTGTACCTTACATGGGTTTTCATTCCTCTCTTTTACATTGACACAAGCATATTGCTATGAATTGTGGGCATTATCTGAAGGGTGTCTGAACATCTAACGAAAGTGCAGTTGTGGCTCCTTCTGAACTTGTGACTTTGGATAACTTGAGGTATAAGTGAATTTACCCATCCATTCAAGTGTCTGCAGGTGCAGAGAAGTCCAGACATTTGGATTCGGAGCCTGAACAGTGCCGTGTCAGTGCTACAGATTCACTCTCCAGCTGCTGATCAGCCATCCTGTCATGTTGTCTGTCTGCTCGGACACTGAGGCTCTGTCTTCCACTGTGGGTCAGATCAGTGGGAGCTTTGATACAGCCCATGGAGTTCCTCACTACACCTCCCCCACTCCACACATATACACTCCCTCTCCCCTCAAGGGCCATGGGGGCTTAGCACCATATGGACCAAATCCATTAGCAGGCACTTTGAGGCCCATTTGTGTTAACGCTGATGTGATCAATGTTTCAGTCTGTGATTCATTTTAAACGGTTTCCTAATTAGACCTTGACCTTGGAGTCAAGTACGGCAGGGATGGAATCTGTTAAAACACTAATGTGGAATTAAAAGAGGAAGCGTTAGAGAGAGAGAGGCACAGAAGAGATATAAAGGCTTTCAATAATGTCAGTAATGAAATTGTGCTATAAACCAAGACATATAGTGTAGCTATGTAATGGCTGCACTGTTTTCACACACAGCAGCCATTCTACACCTACATGAGTGGATGTGCACCTCAGATGAACTTTTACCTCATATGTATTAAACTAAAACTCTTGTCTTTGACATTCAAAGTACAAAGATGAAGCTGCTATTATTTTGGATGAATCTCATGAAAAGACCAGAACCAACAATGCAGGCCATCTCTCAATAGTTTCTGACTTCTCGACCCTGTCACTCAGGCCGAGGGCCACTGGACTTATTTATCTTTAGAATCAGTTCACAAACACATGATTTTATTTTCAAAAGGTCTAACAGCTGCTCACTATAGTTTTTTATCAAATGTTACTCAGGCAGGAGAAAGTATTGCATTTGCTGAAAACTATTTTTAGCGGCGGATTCCTTCACATTCGGTGCTCTAGTGAGTATTTAGGTCATCAGGATGGTGTGTGTGTGTGTGTGTGTGTGTGTGTGTGTGTGTGTGTGTGGAATTGAGTCCAATTTACCTAGGGGGGGTGTAGTGTGTGTAAACTATGAAGCGTCAATGGCAATAAAGAGACGTTGGTCTTGAGACTCAGCTTATGAATTGAAATTTAATTTTTCAACACGTAGAGCACAAAAAAGTCCATTTGTCTGGTATTGGGGTGATGACAGAAGTCTGAGTGAGACATGTCAAAACCTTACCATAACTCCTGGCATGTGGATATATTTTTCAACAGTTTTTTAATATATAATTTGGGTGAGCAGAGTCTGTATAGACAGTGTTTCAGATTGTCAAAATGCTGACCTTAATCACAGCAAAGTTTACTCCATTTCTTTAAATCTAATTTGAGATTGTAAAAGCTCTCTGATGACTCTTTTTAATGCTGTGATTCCATTAGATTAGTTAGATTTTCATTCCAGCAATCACTTTCAAAGACGAACATGTCATTTTCAAACCATGAAAAGGAATTATTTTGAGATAGAATGGACTGTCATGCCATCAGTGGGGTGAAAACAAACACAAAAAAACAATCACAACTAATGGAAAAATGTGTGTGTGCATGTGCCTGTGTGTAGGTGCAGATTACTATTAAAGAAAAAAACAGTAATGCGCCTATCTATCCCCCTGTGTGCAGCCCTGCTGCTCTTATTGCATTACGCATGTGAAAGAGCAGGAGTGTGTCTGCAATCCATCCTCAATTGGTTCACATCTGTTGACTTTGGAAATGTCTGATCTTAAATCTGATAGCCATTTGGATTGTGTGTGTGTGTGTGTGTGTGTGGGTGGGTGAGTGTATGCCAGAGGGGTGAAGCAGCAGGGAAAGAGAGCCCCTAGAGAGGAAGAAAGACCACTTAGTTAGTCTGCAGGGGATTCTGGATGTGTGTGTGTGTGTGTGTGTGTGTGTGTGGCGTCTGTTTTAAGGCTTTCTGCAGTTTAGCCGTCCGTCTGTTGCCTTGTATCTGACCTCAGGGCTCGGCTTCTCAAATAGACAGTTTCATCAAACAGCCAGTGGCAATTGGGTTTGGACTATCACTGCTCTTATCTGAGAAAGTCATAAGTTTAAGGTTGACATGGCCGTGTGGTTAGTTTCATCACTCTGTGACCTGTCAAAGCTGCTTGGAAAAAATTATACGTTTTCACAAACACTCTAGCTGATTCGTACATGGAATGATTTTCGTGCCGAGCTGCGCTGCAGGCTGTGTTTATAGATAAAAGGTTAGCATATATCTGTACTCAACATTCTTGATTAGCAGGAAGTGGTAGTTTTTTGCTGGCTCTGCAGATTTGGGTTTAATAAGTCTGATAATATTCTATACGTTTTGTCTTATTGTTAACAGCCTGATATATCTCATTCCTCTGTGCCATGAGCTCCACTGTTGTACAAAACCTACTAAAGTGGATCAATGAGCCTCACTTTCACACTGGCTGACATGTCCCTTCATTACCATGAGCACACACTGTGGTTCAATCTGTTTTACTTCTACATACAACATCCTGCTGCCAGAAATACTCACCAGAGCACCAAATGTGGACGAATCCACTTGAAAATATGACATTATTATTTACAAAAACTGCAGTGATCAGCTGCTTTTAAAAATGACTTGGCAGTTACTTAAATGAAACGTTATAGGTGTGACCTGTTTTTACAGATTCATCTCAGGCCTGAGGGCCATTAACAGGTAAGGACAGCTGGAAAGTACTGAGCAACAGATTACTACATTGTTGGTTTGAGCTTTTTCATGGGATTTCTTAGCAACAAGAAAAATAGAGAAGAACATCATTTAAAGATCTGTGTCTCAGCTTCACTTGGATGATATTTACATTCACATGTGTAGGAACAGTCCTCGAATTCTCAGAAAGTAGTTTGATCATTTACCATAAACTTAAAGCCGCATTATTAATTTATAATTTATTTATATTATTATTTTTATATATATAAACAGAGGTTGAAATGACATTGGCTAATATGAAAGGAGTCACTCATCTTCCAGCCCATTGTTTTGGTTTGATAGCCCAGAAGTCTACTGTCCACTCTCATTGTTCTAATCAACTTCACTTCCATCATTAGCAGGCAGCTGTTTAGAGTGTAAAAGCTCTGTCACAGACAGATTGGATACTAGTGAACACAGTGGTGCATGTAGCAGCTGAAGAGCCGGTTTCCTCTGGAGGTGGTGGATAGAAGAGGAAGGAAAGCAGCTTTAAGTAACATCATCATATTAATATTTGGTGTCAGATATTGTGGTCAGTAAGTGTCTAGAGCTTCTGAGACATCAGCACATGGTTTGAGTTTCCCCTGTGTGACTGCAGCTTTACTGGTTTCGGGGTCCTTCTGTGGTCTCCAGCAGGGAAACACATGCTGTTCGTTTTAGGTTACATGACAGAGTTGTCAAGGAAATTTCACTGTAAAGTCTTGATGAAAGGAAAATGAAGAGTTGGAGCTTCCACCCTGCAAATCAAATCAACTAATTCTGTCTTTCCCCCAGTCTGTAAGTCAGGTCGCAGCACAAAGCCCTGCGTGTCTCTGTCTGCAACACCTGAAGCTAAATCCTGACAAGACCAAGCTGCTCTTCCTCCTGGGGAAGTCATCCATGTCCTCTCGCCTCATCGTGGCAGCAGCACCCTCCTGCAGATTCAGGCTCCACCACATCAGGACACATCCACTCTTCACCCGGGAAACATCGCAGGCTCTGGTCCAGGCTCTGGTCCGGGCTCTGGTCCAGGCTGTGGTCCAGGCTCTGGTCCGGGCTCTGGTCCGGGCTCTGGTCCGGGCTGTGGTCCGGGCTCTGGTCCGGGCTCTGGTCCAGGGTCTGGTCCAGGCTGTGGTCCATGCTCTGGTCCAGGCTCTGGTCCGGGCTGTGGTCCGGGCTCTGGTCCGGGCTGTGGTCCGGGCTCTGGTCCAGGCTCTGGTCCATGCTCTGGTCCAGGCTCTGGTCCGGGCTCTGGTCCGGGCTGTGGTCCGGGCTCTGGTCCGGGCTCTGGTCCAGGTTGTGGTCCGGGCTCTGGTCCAGGCTGTGGTCCATGCTCTGGTCCAGGCTCTGGTCCGGGCTCTGGTCCGGGCTGTGGTCCGGGCTGTGGTCCGGGCTCTGGTCCGGGCTCTGGTCTGGGCTCTGGTCCGGGCTGTGGTCCAGGCTCTGGTCCGGGCTCTGGTCCAGGCTCTGGTCCGGGCTCTGGTCCAGGCTCTGGTCCAGGCTCTGGACCAGCCTCTGGACCAGGCCCTGGTCATGTCTGGCCTGCATGTGTCCCTGAACACTGCAGTGCTCCTCGTACAGTGCACTGGTCCCTGTTACTGCCTCCCATGCTGTGAATGGTCCACACCGATCCTACATGCAGCACATGGTTAAACAATAAACCCTGGGCTGTCCACTATGCTCCACTACTGTCAGATGGCCTGCTACTCCCTCACTAAAAGAGGACCTAGTTCCCACTCAGCAGGATCCAGACCATGTGCTGTCCTGGCTCCATGATGGTGGAACGAGCTGCCACTTGACATCAGGGCAGTAGAACTGCTAAACATTGCAGACTGAAAAGTGTTGAGACTGCAGCCTGGCCCATGATGATTTATGGTTTACCTTATCAACTTGATTGATTATTCGTAAACATCTGCTTCTTCTGAATTTGATGGCAGCCTCGTTTCAAACAAGTTGGGAGAAACAAAGACTGTGAAAGTTGTAGACTGATCCAGAAACACCTGTTTGGATCCTTGCACAGGTAAACAGGTTCATTGGTAACAGGTGAGAGGATCATGATTGGGTCGTTCATAAGCCAGGATGGAGAGAGGTTCAACACTTTTTGAACACAGGATTGTATAAAGAAGATTAATACATGGGCTCTGAAATCACTCCCTAAAACTATTGTTGGTAAGAACAGAGCATTACGTTTCACATAGCATCACAACTTTTTTGGAATCGGGGCTGTAGTTGGATGACTATTACAAATTTGGCTTGAATCCATATGGTTGATTGCACTTATTGTAAGCTACTTTGGATAAAACATATAAACATAAGCCAAAAAACATGCAATGAAATGGAAATGGAAAAAAAAATAATTCTGTGTTTTCTTCATGTTCACAGACATTTTAATTATATTTTTATATTTATTTGATAATGACACACTGTTCAATATATATTTATTTATGTATTGTATTTACAATATATTTTAGTACATACAGTGAGTATTTAAATATGTGAATGTAGATATGCTTGTTACACTGCATGTACTTGGGCTGATATACAACTACATGTATATATGTAGGAGTGAGTGAGTAAAAAAAACATATTTTTCAGTCTTTTACAATTTCAAGGTTCACTCACTTTGGCCTTTGCTCGATCACCATCATGTGAACATATGTCATCCATTAAGCCACCACTTAGATGTGCTGTGCTGGAATTACAAACAAATGATCTCCTCTGCGCTCGGATTGGTGCAAATCCCATGGGACACACATACTACACATAGGTGGATACATGGAAATGGTATTTCAGGTATTTTTTATCAGATATGTTCAGGCTATAACTTACTTTAAATTGTGTTAGTAGTAACATGGGACAAACCAGATAACTTTCAGCCCAGTTATCTTATTGACCCATGTACAGAAATGTAGTGGGAACAGTGTCTTTTTTAAACTATTACCAGAGTAACCAAAGGCAGATATGCTCCAGTCCTTCACACACAGGCCTCAAAACATGTTGTGTCAAATAATATACTGTTCAATAATTGATCGCATAGTAATCAGCTATAAGCCCAGATGAGTAGCTAAGTTTTCACAATCTTCATCAACTTTTTGCAGAGTTATTTTGCTCCATATGTTTCAGACAAAATCAAGCTTTTACTGCCATTTACCAATTACTGCAGTCCAACTTTATGCACTGACAAATGTTCAACACTGAGGCAGTGAAGCAGGCACAGACACGGAGATACTGGTGCCAGGAGAAGTGGAGTGTGTTCAGTAAAAGATGACAGGAGAGGAAGGAGGGAGGAACAGACTCATAAATGGCAGTTAAGTCATGGAGAATCATGCATTTTGAGAAAGCAGATACAGAGCAAAAGAAATGAGACAAAACTGAGAATGTAGACAGGAACAGCTTAAACACCATCCCTGCGGTTGGAGAGAGAAACTAAATCAAAAAGAAAATCTGTTGAACGTCTTCCAAAACGGGTGCCAGGAAGAGAGCTTCCTCAGGGGATGTTTCAAGTGTGAGTGTGAGGAGGAAATCTGGTGTACTTACCCACTTAGAGCAGAAGTGTTCAAAACTTTCTGACTCGCATTGCATCGGATATTAATGATAATTCCTTTGTTTTTGTTAAACTTCCCACCCTTCACCACAGATGACCACCAGCAGCAGCAGTGAAGATCATCAACAATAACCTTCAGTTAAACTCTATCAAAGCCAGGTGAGAACAGCCAGTGTACACAGTGTCACTGCATCAGTCTGTCCAGCCATGTACAGGTGGACATTTAAACATCAGAGTTCCAGCATCTGCTCATTGAACATGTGCAGGATTAGCTTTTCAGCAAACACCTCAACATGCCGGCGTAGTCAGGGTCTTTGTGTGGACAGAATGTGACGAGTTTCCTCAGGAGTGTTCTCTGAGGACGATTGGATGATGAGAGATTTGATTTATTACTTACAGGTAAAATTAGATGCAAAACATTCAGGGTAAAACATATAAAGTCATCCTTGGTCCTCCTAAATGTAACAAACAGACAAATAAGAAGCTAAGAAGTGCATACCTGTTATAATGTTTACATGTTCCAAGGTCTGTTCACAATATACACCACAGGCTACAAATGACTGAAAAATATCTGTTAAGACATTTATTTTCTTCTCTGAACTTCAGACTCACATGATTTTTTGTGTACTGTGGTGGAATGGAGAAATGTGTTTTCACTTTCTAAACTGGAATCTTTAACTTATTTACTTGAAAAATCATTTTCTCTGTTGATCTTCAAGGTGCTGTGTTATGAATTCCTGTAAAATTCCTGGTGGATCAAGTGGAGGCTTTTATTTTGAAGGCTATAAATTAACAATTGAAATTTCTTATGGATACATTTTCAAAAGTATTTGTTGTTTATCTCTATGGGTGTAGAAATGTTCTGAAGTTTGTACATTTCTGGGGAAATGAATCATCTCTAACAACAGTGTGAGAAAGTGGATAAAAGCTCATCCACACATTCCACCTTATCTAAGCTGTACATACTGGAAGCTGAGACCAGTGCGCTGGATGAATCATCCTTAGTCAATCCAAATACAGATAAACATGAAATGAAACCAGCCCTCTGTCTCCAAAGTATTGACTGGTGATGAAATCCAGATAGACCAGTAACCTCAGATGCACACACACGCACACGCACACACACACACACACACACACACACACACACACACACACACACACACACACACACAATCACAACACTCGTCCATGCTGTTAATATTTAAACAGCAGATCAGATATCAGATCAGCTTTCATGTCTGAAAAGTCTTGCAGGTTATTGTGTAATGTGTTCTCAAACTGCTTTTTGTTCAAATGGTCAGTGGTCACACCTCATGCAGTTTGTTTCTTTGACCTTTTATTCCAAGGACTCAGGCCTGGTTTTTCATTAGACTCATTTGTTTGAGCCCAAACCTGAGATCAGACCTGAGAATCTGTCTTCATCAAAATGCAGGTGTTGACAGGACACAAAATGGCACCTGCTTTGATCAGCACAGGAACCAGGTATCATCCAGCACCAGGATGGATTTGAAGGCTATTTGCTAGTCATCACACATGGACTGTTTCACTGTTTGTCTGGAATCCACTGTCTTGATTTGCACCTGGGTTTGGTGGGTCAACAAAGCCAGCATGAAATGAAGAGGCTGTCCTCCCAGGACCAGCATTAGTTGTTTCACTGAAGGGCCCAGAACTACATGTTTACATTAAAGTCATCAAGCCCTCTGGTGGCAGCAGGATTTATGGGACCAAGCAGCTGACAGGAATCGAATCTATAGAGGCTTATTTTTCATTAGCTCTGGGTAGTTCAACAGCAGTGAGGGATGGAGGGTGACAAGCAGGTGACATTTGATGATTTATATTTATATCTGTCTGACCGGAGAGACACTGTAACGTCATGTGATTCACCCTTCTCCTGGACTGATGAGCCTTGGCTCAGAGTGTCAATATTGGACAATTCAGCAAAACCCTGGAACCCTGGAATTCTTGCCTCCAACAATATACACAAGTGACCAGGACAGTATGGTTGAGGTTAGGAAAAGACTGTGATGATGTCAAATGAACTCTGCATGGTCACATGGTCACAGGACACAGTCTGCTGTCTCCTGTATGAAAGCTATGCTACTCAACCATTCACCACTCGTTCTCCACTCCCTTCTTCTCTGTGTCGCTATAAAGGGCACACCAACTCTTGCATTAACACTGAATGTTGACAATGGATATAAATCCAGTTCCAGAGTTGTCCAATGTGGACGCAAGTTCAAAGAACAATGGGCTGATTGTATATGAAGACACATGTTATATCTACTGTTTTCCTTCAGTTGTGGTGACTGTTGACATCCTCGTGCCTCGCAGCGTTCTGACAGAGCATCTTCATCAGGCTAATCAAAGCTAAAGGGTGAAGGCAGACCTCTAACTTGATGAGATCACTTCCACAGACCAGGCTGCTGAAAGGTTTGGTTCACTGCAGAATATAGAGGGATGTATCTTACTTCTGTTTTCTCTCTGCAGTTGTCAGCTCAAACAGTTAAAGTGGTTAGTGGATGAAGGTGTGACAGCACCTGGAGGGAGAAGGCTCATCTTCTCTAACATCACACACAACATCAAGAAACACACTATGATTAAATTCATTCTGCAGGAAGTCAGAGGAGCAATTAAATCCAGCAGCCTCCATGCATCCTTTCATGCTATCATCTTCATCTGTGATGAGGATCTGTTAACATTCATATAGACTGAAGATTGTTCTCCACATTCCACCACAGCACACTCTTCAGCTCAACCAGTACTGATACTGCCAACATGGACCCAGAGGAGATGCTCCTACTACTCTACTGTACTTCACTGTACTACTGTATTTGTACTACTGAGGACCTCTAATGTTTCCATCTTAGAATTGTCTGAAAGTTTTCCTGACTAAATCCTGGAACAACCCAGCAGTGCCAGACCGCAGACCTGATCCAGACAGGGTGGAAAAGTTTTTCCTTTCTTCCTAGTATCAAAGCATTGCTGTCACCTGTGTCCTCCTCCAAGCTGTAAAGTGTGGCCGTGTCTGTCTGAGCAGCTCAAATCACACTCGGTGGTGTCAATGATATGATATCGTCCTAGATCTGCACTGAAAGTACTTTCTAAAAAAATCTCATCAGCACTTCCAGAAGCATTGTCACAGACACCAATTTCCATCAAGCCTCTGACCATTATCCTCCTCATGTCACAGTAGTAGGATCTTCAAGGATTATTTTCAGACATGAAAATAGTGGAGTCCCTCACCATCAAAACTGATTCACAACAGAATTATTGCAGGTGTCACCTTACAGATTATAGGTTTACTTTTAATTTCCCTATAGGCCTCCACTCGACTTTAATGACCTGTAATAATAATGACAATACTCAGGGTTACATTAAACCGTTAAACACTCACATGCATGTATGCATGTCTGAATTATTTTCTTGATTCGAGTTGATTCAAGAAGTCTCTAGAGTTCCAAGAACAAGAACCTAAACATCCATTCATTTTCACTTCAAAACAAAGCTGCTGTGGTTACGTTATGAGTATGAGTGAATGGTCCCACAGTCAGTTAGATCACAATAGATTCTGTACTCAGAAACCAAAAGATTTTAAGTAGTTTATGACCCATGAATGAAGAATGACTTACTCTAGCTCCATTCATTGACTGCCTGACAGATGAAGGTATCTGTAACAGAACCTCCATTAAAAGAGATGAGTTTCAGCTTCATAATGAAAAGTAATAAAAGAAATACAAGTTGCTAGATCTACACTCCACTGAAATTAAACTTATCTGACTCATGTGTGGAGATGATTTTTGGATGGCACCGAGGTCTGGACTGGAACTCCTGAGCCGAAAGGCCAGAGGAAGGCAAATATAGTGTGAAAAAAAAAGATCTTTGAATGATATTGTGTGACTCAGCTGAGGCTGCAGTGAGGCTCTGACCCCCACCAATACAAAGAGACACACACCCAGAGATACTGGCTCAGAGACAGAGCAGGATCTGTGTTTGATACTGTTGTTTATGAGAATATGAATTTATTAGTGATTCATTTCTTTAGTGATTTCATGCTAATTTATGAATTAAGTAACTGATGAATAAACGTGAAAATGTACATCAGAAAACTTCATCACTACCTACTCCTTGGAATGCAGTGAACACAACAGGCAATCTGAAATGTTGGAGTATCGAATCCACTCAGCGATCGGAGTCCGAGGGTTTACAGGCTCCTGGCTGTGAATACAGATCAGCCTTGATTGCTGGTGTTCCTTGTCTCTGTGCAGTGTCATGGCTACTCAGGAACAAAGGGATGAATGTTAATTGAAGGAGAAGCACAATGAAATTTGACACAGAACAAAATATGAGTTCAAATGCCTGAGGGTGGGTTTTCGGTTGTGCTCCATGATGCATTGTTTTCACTGTGTTGTTGTTCATTATGAGAATGTATGCATTGTACATATTCAACTTTTTGCACTCCTTTTTTCACAGCTACTGTGTTTTAAAGCAAAGGTTTTAAACTGCAGCTCTTATACTTCCATTCTTTTGAGACAACCTTCTAAGAATCTCATTTACTTTGGAAACTAAGACTATGTTTTTATCAGGTGAACAGAGGTCGCACACACTGTCTATGCTCATGCAAAATGTTCTGACCTGACAACTGTCAAGATGTTTATTTCATTACCCTACAATAGGTTTAGTGAAAGCACATGGTTATGATTAGGCAAAGAGCACCAGCCTCCCTGAAGAGACAGGCGATATTATAGGACTTCATAACAAGACTGCAAGAGTGTCCCTTTTCTGATAGATCAATCTATCATGTAGGATATGCCTTCATCAGACTAATGTACGTTAATATGGGGCCTCCCCTGTTGGACCAGGCAATGCTTCAATGCTACATTGCTGGGTAACTACTACTGGTTAGATCTTCCCCACTACAGTCAGAACAGATTTAGGTTTAAACCTCTGGGCCTCACTTCCACTGGACTGGATCTATGGACACAAGGCAGCTCAGGTACTTCAAGTGTAGAGCTGCCTTGTTTAGATTAAGTCAATCTATGGCTCTGGGTATGACAGTATTCATTGGTTGGTCAACCACTTTCAATGACCATGATCATGGTCCAATGAGGATCTATTGCCATTTTCAGAGAACATATTCAGATTCTCCAATGCTTTGTCTCGTGACCAAAGACCTAAAAAAAACAAACTAATGAAGTCCAGCATGGCTGTAGAGCCTTAGTCTTGAGTTCATTCAGGTGTTTAACTTAAGTCAAATTACTGAACGACCCGCTCTGCCTCCTGAGCTCATGCTTAATTATATCGTTCATTTCCATTATATATATATACATATATACATATATACATATATATATATATATATATATATATATATATATATATATATATATATTACATGAGACTATAGAATAGAATTAACTTTTTGTTGTCACATGAGTTAAGACACATGAGGATGTTGTGTCTGGGTTTTCCTTTACTTTTTCCATTCTTTCCTTACATCCACACCCTCCTGCTCAACACCCCAAACTCAGCTCTCGGATTTCACTCTCTCCATATTTGATTTCCCTTGTTTATCGAGTGCTTCTCTTCTGCTTTCTGCTGTGTGTTTTTGTCCTAATTTATTCTGTTTGAGCTGCCTTGTTAGTTTGCTCTTTTGCCCATTTTTTCCCTGTTGTGTAACATTTAATAAGCTAACAATCGCTAACAATCATCATCTGTAGCATTTAGCAATGCTAATACATAGTTTGCTTTGTTTTTCTTTGCTTTACTTTATCGCTGAATGAAACATTATGACTTCAGATGTTTCCCCGCCTGGAATCCTACCTTTAGCCTCAGAATAGAAATAATGAATTAATCATCCAGCTGTAGGCTTCAAAGACTGCACAGGGTTATAACGAAATAATGAAGCAGTGTTCACATGAAACATCCCTGGTTTAGTTGTGTAGCCCACCAGGCACGGACATCAAATAGCTGCTCTGCCCTGGTCAGATTATTTGATCTCTCTCACATGCATGCTCACACACACACACACACACACACACATACACACACACACACACAGTATGGCTGAATAGGAAGTGGGGCTTTTGGCAATCAGCAGTCAATTATCGTGCAGCAGAAAAAGAAAGTGAATGATGTTACGTAGCGATTTGCCACCAAAGGATACGCAGGTGGGGGGGTGGGGTTGCCAGGCTTTGATGCTCTGAACCACTGCTGTGAATACAAACATTTACTTTGGCAGCTGTGTTTTTTTCCTGGAAATTCACAGTATATATACTGCAGTATAATGTACATGAATATGCATGTTAACATTGTCCAGCTCTGTGGCAGAGTTTTGAACCTCATGGTCAGGTGTTGTTGTTGTTGTTGTTCCTTTATGTCCTGCACATCCACCCAATGGCTGGCAGATTTTCAGTCACAAGACCTGTAGCTTCGGCTAATGACCATACATGTATAATACTGCTGGCAACACGCAGCGCTCATTATCAGCTGGAGGAGCTTATATATGAAACACAACTAGTGTCAAGAGTGCTTCCATTTTCTCAATTCACAAATGAGCAACTCATTACTAAAACCCCAAAGTAAGTGCACTCAGAATGTCAGCTGTGGTTAAGAGAACTGTGGTGCACAGCTGTGGTATGTGTAGTAGGTCCAAGCTGAAGCAGAGAGTCAGTCTGGAAACTGTGACCTTCACAATGGACAGTTTTCCAGTTTTACTGCACCTGTTTTCTGTCTAACTGCTTCTCTGTCTTTCTCTTTAGAGATTCTGCCTCACGCCTACAGCTCACAATGTAACCTGTGCTTAGTTTATATTATAACCCAATGAAAACAGCTTTGTTTGTGATGCATACAAATACTGCATTAATTCCTTCATGTTATTGTATTTGTTATCTCATTATTACATCAGACCTTGCCCCTTCAAGCCTCTTTTTTCTCCAGTTATGTTGCTAACAGGGTTTATCAAGCCAGGACTGTTATCAGTTGGCCGCTAATATAAGCCTTTGTTATATATTTATGTTCTACAACTATCCCGGCTACTACTGCTACTACTGCAACTACCAATTCCAAAACTGAATTAATTAGGACCAACAGTCTAGAGATCTTCTCTCCTTTTACAGGACGACGAATGTGTGGAATCTTGTAGAATTTTGGTTCTCCATGGTATACCCCCTGATTAACTGAATATCAAAACTGTCATTGATTAGGTTTCTACGGAGCCCCTGAAAGGACATTGACAAAAAAAAAATAAAAATTTAAACCTAAGTATCTCTCCTGCTCACATGAAACTTGGGTGAGGCATTTCAGATGCAGCAGTTCAAAGCTTATGCTTATGTTTTTTTCTGTCAGTGTCCCTTTAGAGGCTCAGTAGGTTTCTGATTAATTAATTCATCAACTAATTATCTCAGTGTGACCACATTTAGCAGTAAAGGAGACAAAGACCTTTATTTGCATCTTCTTCATTGTAGAAAGTGGCTGCTGCTCCACAGTGGACTGATTACTGCTCCGCTCTCGTTACTATCCATAACTGCAAAAATGTACTGTTTTCTCTGTGTGTAATATTCTGTGGAAAAGGTTTCGGGAGGGGTGGTATCACTTTGTTCGTGGCACATCAACACAAGTACAATAATGAAGTCTACTCAGAGCAAAAGTGGATAAATTGTATCTAAGTCAGTGGGATCAAGCCACTCATAGTGAAGATGTCAGTCATGTCAAAGAAAGACACGAGATGTAAATTGTCAGGCAGGAAACAGAAAACCTGTAAACTACAACAGTTTTTCGAACTGATAGACAAACGCTTCTAGAAGCAATTTGAAGTCAAATGTGAAATGGAAAAATCAATACTGCAGCATACCGTGAACTTACAGTTCAACAGCTGATGAATAAATGTTACCACCGAAGGCTTTTCAGATGCAGCACTTCAACACAGACGTAATGAAAACCCTACAGGCTCTTAAACACACATGAAGATCATTGACCTTGTAGTGAGCAGGAAAATGCAGTATTTAGCTGAATGTATTTGACAGGGCAGTTGTTGAGGGGAGCTGCTCTCCTCCCCACACTGGACCAGAGTTTAACCTGTAGCTGCCCCAGAAAACGAGACGACCGACTCGCACTCTTCCCACACATGGATCTTTGATCAGAGAACAGGAAGAGCAGCCGAGCACTAATGTAATCCACTTGACCTGTGTGGCATCAAGCTCGAAAAGTTAACTCAAGCACAGATACAATAACTCTGTAATATTGAGTAATGTGAAGACAGGAGACAAAGACCTGAAACAGTGGAGGTTTCTGACAGTGCTGGCTCTGTCTCTGCTGGTCCGTGGGTCAGTCAGTCATGTCTCATAACAACCATCCAATAGACTGTCATTAAAGTTAATACAGACATTTATGGTTACTACCCTAACCCTAGAGCCACTATGAGGTTGGTGTTTTAGGAAAAACCTGATCATCTTGACTCCCTTACTTTTTATCCAGTCAGACAAATGTTCAGTTTGTCACTAAGTCAAACACTCAGCTACGTGAGAGGAATCTCCGGCACTGAAAAATGAAGCCAATGCGGAAGTGCAAAAAAGCTGCAGTTCCTCGAATAACCACTAGAGCAGGCTGCAGAAGGGAGTCAATTACATTTGAGCCCCATGTTAAAATGTCTGATTTTACAACAGAAAAAAACATATTTACAGCCTGGTTCAAAACATGGCTCTAGTCTCATAAGCTGTTTTTCTACTCCATGACAACTCTGGGGGGGGGGCGATTTTTTTTATAAGGCGTTGGTTTAAAATATACAGCATACATCATTATGCACAATTCATAGCTGTCAATCTAAGTGACGCCACTTTGATTGACAACTAGCCACTGACGGTCTAAAGGGCGTCACCCCGGCTAATTCTAGTCACTGAGTTTGGGAAAGAGATGGTCGTGGGGTTAGCCGGCTAGCAACGATATTTAGCATTTAACCTAGCTGGTTATCCGTAGCTAGTTTGATTATTTCGAATAAAGCGGCTTTTTTCAGCCAATAGCGTTCATTCAGCCGGCCCATAGGACCCGCCTCAGCTCCGCCCTCACTCCACCTCTTTGTCCATATTTGGAGTAACCGGAGGTAGGCTACCAAGATGGCTACGCACTACGATTTGCTTCATTTTTGCTCTTCAGAAACCAATGGGTGACGTCACGGACACTATGTCCATATTTTATACAGTCTATGGTTTAACCCCAGTCATTACCGACTGCAACAGACGACCACAGTGATTAAAACCTTGGTGCAACTGTTTGGTAACACACTCTTAAGAAGGACAGTAAAAAACGCTGCTGAACCTCTTCTGGTGTCGACCGCTTGTAAAACTAGGACTATCTACTATTTTCAGCTATTTCAAGCTGCACTGGAATTAATCTACATTTTTTACAGTTTGTTTTTAAAGTGCACTGCTTCAGTTTGTGTGTCAAATTTAAACAGTGTTAAATTAATGTCAAGATGCAAAGGTAAAAGAAATATTTCATGATTTGGGAGAAACTCTCTATGAGTCAGTTGCAGATTGTACTAATGACCAATTAAAAGTGTATTATACTTTTATATACTATATATACTTATTATAAGTATGTTTCTCCAAATGTCAAATTATACCTTAGAACTTCAGTTCTTTTAACCTTTCCAAGTTTTAAGTCCATAATTGTAAGTCATATGTTGCTGTGCTACAAGTTCAAATATTTGTCGCTGGTACATTTTCACATTTTTTAAAAATAAATCCATTGCGCATTATTGGCATTGTGCTCTGCATTTATGCGTACGTTTAGTGTTTGTGTCAACGTTGTATTGCAGTTCACACAGAACAGAGAGAGAGAGCACAAACACAGGGCAGAGATACATGCTGAATGCTGTCCTCATTCCTTCAGACTGAAATGATGAAAAGCATCATCAGTGTCCTACTTCTGGAGTTTAGGGGTTACACTGTCATATTTACACACACACACACACACACACACACACACACACACACACACACACACACACACACACCTACACACACACACACACACACACACACACACACACACACACACACACACACTCAGCCTTTATGCTCATGAGGTCATATAGTTTTGTGCCAGTTATTCCCAAGGAACAGCCTATAGCCAAACTTTAAAACTGCATTAGAGCTGCAGCTCTAGATTTTAACAAGTTAATATTGATCAAAGGGGAAAAATAAATAAGTGAAAATCAGATACTGGAATACATTATGTTTAAAGCTATTCATCATTTCAGTGAATGTTCAGTAAACTGTAAACATGATTTTGTTTACATTGTACAGTTGCACATTACCATGACAACCACTGCAGGAACTCTCAGGTGAGGAGCTGTTTCTCCCTCTTTTCATGGATGGCAGAATACAATAAAACTATATTGGTGTCCTCATCTGACTCTGAGCAGCTCCTTTAATTGGGTAATTTAAGGGTCATTTTTAATAGTAATGATTTTGTTTCCATGTAAACCATTTTTAAAGCTGCAGCGTTCCCTCGGCCTTCTCTGAAATATTCAGTGAAACAACCTCAGGTAAAAGCAGTCCAACAGAATGTGCCGTCTGATGGATTGTGGGTGAATGCTGTGTCACTTCTTTAAGAGCCACACACGCAAAGACGCCCCCACACACTCATCGGACGTCATGTGCTGGGGGCTGATCCGCAGAGGCATCCAGATGTTTCTAATATCTAATGTAGACGGATCAATCTCCACATCTACACTCCAGAAGCACACACCTCAGCCCGCCTGTCTTCTTCAAGCCCATAAATCCTTCTGACCCGCAACTGCCACTCAGGTTTAGAGCCAGAGCAGGCGAATATTCTGCAGAATCTTTTATCGCTTCTTCTCAGCAGATATACTGGCAGCTCACAAGCACATTGCCTAATCCTGCCTCTGCTTGGAAGTTTGGAGATGGCGTAATTTTGGTCTACAGTGTACGTATGTATGTGTATGTATGTGTATGTATGTGTGTGTGTGTGTGTGTGTGTGTGTGTGTGTGTGTGTGTGAGACATGACAAAAGAGTGTGAGAATAGGCCACTGTATCTGTGGGATCATATGAGCCACAAAGCCCAGCTAACACTTCAATCCTGATGATATTAAGTACTCCACTGCACAGCTGGGGGGGGCAGCTACTCTGACAGCTCATATTTATCTTTACATAGACAGATACAGTGTTTGGTGCTTCTGACCAAATACCATCTAGATTTCATCTGAATACTGAGTTAATTCAGTTAATTTTACTACACTGCAGGTTCAGGGTTCAGGTTCAGGGAGTCATGTCCTGCTCACTATAACCAACAACTAGTGTTCATGGATAAACTGCCTCCAGAACGCACTGTGCTGTGTTCACTGACTCCGCTTCATGTTGATGTTCATGTCAGCCAGCGACAGTGAACACAGCAGCTGAGTGCATGGCTCAGGAGCACTCGAGCTCTGTTCAGAGGTCAACACAGGTCAAACTGTCGGCTGTTTTAACACCTGTATCATGATGGAAGAAACAGTGCTCTTGATGATCACATCTGGAGGATGTGTGTCAGTGGAACAGGCTCGAGGATCCACACAGTCTTTTCACTTATGACATATTTTAGCCCATTGTTTGTTTTGAAGGCTGAGGGTGTCATCAGACGTATTTTCAAAAAATCTATTCATCAAGACAAAACTATTGATTTGTAATTTATTAATTTATTAGAATTGAAAAAAGAGAATGTATATAAATGTATAAATACAACCCCATGTTTCCCTTCATGCCACCTCTCAGCTTCACTACAAATGAACTGGACTGGCAAGTTCATCAATGTGACATTTAAAGTGAGGTCAACAATTCCAACACTTGTACAGCACACACAGAAAGGGCTCAGTAAATGGGAAGCAAACAAACAACGTGGTTTGGAGAAAGGCCCACAACACCTTTCCAGCCAATTAGCAACATGTTTGGACACAGTTGGAGCGAGAGGGACATTTCATCTGGTACACACATTTAATTGCATTGTCGTAGCAGAGATGCCTGAGAAACACCCACAGAGAAAAAAGCAGGAAGACGGACACAGAGGTTGTATCTTTGACAGCTGGATTATATGACTGTTCTCTTCCATTATTGTTAACTAAAGCTACATTTGGGTTCAATTGTGGTTTTAAATTGATCTACTAGTTCATTTAGACTGTGTGTAGATGAGCATGCTGAACCTTTTTATGTGCCAAACTATAAGTACGCTATTTTAATTATGAAAGCTGCAGTTATTAAAATGAATTCATCATCGCTCCCAGTCATAATGTTCATAAATAAAAATAATTCAATACAAACACAAATTTGCCTGAATAAAGTGTGTCACTCAATGTTCTAAATGATTTTTTTTTCCAATTCATTTGTCCCTAGCCCCTGAACCCCCCCATGATGCAAGAGCTCTTGGTCTGGTCCGTGGGAGGGACATCAGCATAAAACCAGGCTCCGCCATCACAGACTGGAAGGTGACCTCTTGGTCAGCTGTCAGGCCTTATTGGAGTATGGAGACCCTGGCAAAGAGTTGGCAGTGATGTTGTGCTATATTGTTGACTGAAGTGATTTGGACCTGATGCCAGAGGGGGAGGCATCACAGGTCCCCATCAGACCCACAGAGGCAGTACACTCATTGCCTATAAAATGCCATGTGAGTGGGAGCCTGTTTGTCCTGCTCCACACTTGATGCTGGTGTTTTGCCCAGGCAGGCAGGTGGTTGCTCCTCGGCCATGCTCTGTGTAGTGCTGTCCATGCAGCTCAGCTCCTCGCCTTTTAATCATTTGTCTTGTTTCTGAAGAGCACTTTTCCATATACACAACTGTCTTTGTCTGAAAACTGAATTTCCTCATTTAATTCCACTATATCCAGCTGTTAGAGATATTTATTTGTTGTTGTCGATGAACCCCAAACAGTCACTTATCACATGATCTTCTCATCACCTGATTTCTGACAGCCAGTTTAATGCTGCTCAGCCGTCACTTCACACCACTTATAATGGGACAGTACTTGAGCTGTTAATAATCAAAAATGTAATTAAACTGTGCCTTTGAATTTCAAAGTGTAGTCCAACTGCAAAATGTGATAATAATTACACGCCTACAGGTTTGAATGGAAAATTACTGAGCGCCATTAGGAGCTTGTTAGAGGCAATTAACAGTCCACTTTTCTGGATGAGTTAAAGCTGGTTGATTTTTAGATCAGTGAAAACGCTGACCTACCACCATTTAAAGGGAAAATACAGAGTTGGTGACTTTGTCCCTGACAGACAAGCACATCAGGTTCTTCATGTGGCACACGAAGAGATCAAAAAAATAAATCCACACTTGTATAAAGCTGCACACAATGAGTCATAAAGCAATCGCTTGCACATACTTTGATCTTATTTCCTACTTCCCCACAAATCAGATCACCTCAGGATTCCTTCCTGCAGAGGGTGGTGTGTTTGGTGCAGAGAGTGGGAGGAAAGAGCAAACACAGATGCAACAGTTCTGTCAAAATCATCTGCTATTTGAACCTATTTAAGCATCCAGTGTCTTCCATGTGTTCACACTGGAGTGGCAGGAGCCTACAGGGCAGTAAACGTCAACAGAATCACACCAGTTTGAATCCCAGCATTCAGACTGTAGTTGAACCATTTTTAGCCAGCGATAGTTGCTCGTTTCCTTTGTGCATAATTTTCACCTGCTTGGTAAAACTACACAGGATGGAGCTGAGACGCAGCTTTGGTCTTTCCTCATAAAACCTGTGTTCATTTAGTTTTTCTCTTGAACATATGCAGAACCTCCTCTGAGAGTTAACATAATGTCTCTGTGCTCTCCCAGTATTTTTCAGGTAATGCTCATTTTTGGTTTGATGATGGTTCCTCATTTCTGTTAACTGAGCCTCACTGGGAATGACCTGTGAAGTAGCAATGCACAGTAGAATATGCTCCTTCTAAAAGCACACCCAATAGTATTTCAATAAAAACCATGCAGGCTTCCTGAAATAGGAACGTTTGGTGGAATGGTGGTAATGAAAAAAAACAGTCATGAGAAGAGAAGCATCAGTGTCCAGAATGACAGATATGATGAGATCCATTTCCTTTTCCAAATGTCCCAGTTATTCTTCTGTCACTCATTTGTGTTTCAACAAACTCAAATAAAACTTAGAAGAATTAGACATGACCTTTGTTCCAGTCAGACTTTTCTTATGAATTTGAAAACTTCAGACTAAACTAAACTTCATAACTAGTAAGATGAAGAACCTGAAAAACTTTTTAACTTGAGTGACTTTTGCAAGAACACGAGGGACTGGAGCCAGTGGCAGACAATAGAGACAGATCTGCTGCAGCTCCATCATATCACACAAATTAAAAGACAGGCTGGTCAGACAGGCAGGCGTCAAGAAGAGATAAGGCAGTCCAAACAGGCAAACACATCCAAAAGTGAACATGCAGCCGAGGTCCAGGAAAACTAGGCAGAAATCCAGAAACACTGAAACATATAGGAACAGGCTGGACAGCTCGACTCATGGTGCAAAGAGCAAGTGGCACAGAGCGAAAGGAACACACCAATTAAATACACGAGGAGGGAGGGTGACAGGTGATTTATTATATTCATATGTGAGATGCTCCATGTTGTCTATAGATAGATATATCTTTATAACCCGGTCTTTATGAATACATTCTAAGCTGGGGAGTGTGGTTCCCAACAGCTTGCTGGCTGTTGTTACTGTCTTTCTTACAGATCTCTTCTGAGCTTCACGAGCATTTCCAAACCAACAAGTCATGCAAAATGTCAAGACACTTTCAATAAAAGCACAGCAAAACATGTGGGCCATTTTGCAGTTCATATTAAAAGATAACAGTTTCTTTAAAAATACATTCTTTGTTGTGCATTAGTGCTCAGGCGATCAGACCAAGAGTCCCATTTCAGTTTATGGTCAAGCACAACCCCAAGCTACTTGTAATCATTCACAGACTGGATCGGTTCACTGTTTGTAAAAGTAGGCTGGATTGAGTTTTGCTTTCTAAAATCAGTAGACATTTCCCTTGTCTTTGAGGTGTTGGGGACCAGGTCTGCCCTCTCACACCACTGAAGGAAGTGGTCCAGAACTGGCCCGTGCTCTCCATCATGTAGGAGGCAGTATCATCTGCATATATTCCCCCAAAGTGCCTGTTGGGGAAAGTGCTTGTGCAAAATTACAGATAAATCTACAAATAAAATCTCAGCATGTGACTTTGGTTTCTCAGGATGAATATGTAGTACATACAACAAGGTCAGTGCAGCGTCTTCCACACCCCCAGAGTGACAGGTGACATATTTCTGGCTCTTCATTACAGCAGGGGGCAGCAGAGAGTCAATGGCTCACTGTTGTTAATGGGGGGGGGGGGTAAGTCTGTGATGAAAAAAGAGTTGTTGAGCTGGAGGCCTTACACAACAGATAGAGTCTCAAAAAAAAATCAAGATGAAGAAAGGAAATTCAGTTCAAATTCAAGTAGCTGAGAACAGGACTAAAAGAGAAGCTCTGAGTCAAAGAGCTGGGACCTGACCAAGCAGCAATCTAAAGAATGATGAAGACAGTACCCTCGTTCAGTTTCAAGCAGCTGGTTAAGCAGCTCATCTGACTGCAGACATGCAGCCACTGCTTTGATGTGCTTTCCCTGCCAGCACAGACAAACCAGACCTCCACATGGAGAATGTCATGTGACCTGGCACCTTTAGAAGAGTAAACACTGGAGCTGTGAAAATGCAGCCATCCTCCTCCCTGTAGATCTTCTGCTCCTCGGCTGTGGAGAGTGAGCGTCGCTGCCTGGCATGAGAGCTGCTCTGCCTGCGACGGCGGCGTCCTGCAGAGACTGATACGTTCAGCTGAACGCACCACTAGAGCACATCTTCCCCCCCTGCGGGACACCTCCATCGGCAGGGTGACGCTGAGAGCCCAAAATATCATGAGAGACACTTCACACCCCAACGACGGACTGTTCAGACTGCTGAGTTCAGGCAGACGCCTCTGCAGTCACATGGCCCAAACCCAAAGAGTGAGGAGGAGTTTGTGTCCTCAGGCCAGATGGACGGAGTTATTACAGATATTTATGGACACTCCTGCAGAACTGCTCACTGTTTGTTTCTGCCACTGTCATTTTCACTGGCACAACAGCTCACTTTCACTGTGAATGTTGTTGGATTCTGAAAACTGGTATGTAGTTTTCACCTTACTTCAAAACATATTTTGCATTAGTATTTTCTTAATCTTATATATTTACTGATTTTAGTGTGGATTTTTCTTGCACACTGACGGATCACCACCTTCATTTCACTGCATGTGCATGTGACAAAGACAGATCCTTGAATGCTACATCATGTAGCTCTCTCTCCCACACAGCAGACTACCTCTCCCTCCGTCTCACACACACACACACACACACACACACACACACACTTAAACTGGTTAGCTTTCTATTCCTGTCTCTCCTTGCCTTTGTCTACTCCCGCAGACTCCTCTGTTTCCTCCTCCTTCCAATCATTTGATTTGGATGTCCAGATTCACCAAATTTAAAACACATTTGAAATGAAAATAAATAAATAAATAAATAAAATGGTGTGGTTCTGAGCAAACATCGATCTGAGTTTCTATGTTGTTTTTCATGGTTACACGAATAATTGTTGCTCCAAGCCCTGTAGCTCATCGTAGCTAAATTCATAGGTGCTGTCGTTCTCCAGTTTAATACTGGTGCATTAATTAAAACTGCAAACTAACACACACACACACACACACACACACATATATATATAAGTATTATATACTGCTGATGTAGTGTTTAACTAAAAGTATGCCATGGCCATTGAGAATTCTCAATTCTGATTGTTTGCAAGGTGTGCATTGCTCTCTCTCTCTCTCTCTCTCTCTCTGTGTATTATTATTATTATTATTATTTTTTTTCAAGGCCTGTGCAAGAGGGTTTTTGTCTTTCACAAATGTAGAAGTATCTCCAGCTAAAGACGATAACCTGGGGCTGCTCTCAGATATTGCAGCTTTGACAGAGCACAACAGTAACCTCCACAGGAAGGACCTCAGCAGGGAGGAAGTCAGCAAAGTGGAAACCAAAGTCTATGCTGGCCAGAAGGGGAACAGTTAGGATGAAGTTGTTCACTGAGCAGAGACCTTAGTAAACACAAATGCAAAAGCATAAATACATGCATAACAGTTGAAATCTTTTTCCTGCTGCCTTGAAAGCAGAAGAGGAGAGCAGCAGGAGAACAGAGATGAGGAGAAGAGAAAGACAGGAAAGCACAGCATGTGTCTTCAGGACAGCCTGGAAAACAGTGAACGGGAGGATCAAGCCTGCCTGGAGTGAGGACAAAGAATGGGAGGTGAGTTTGAAAAAGACCTGAAAGAGGTGAAGGCAGAGTGGGTCAAAAGGCTGAGCACGCTGAAGAAAGGTGGGACAATAAGGTGAAGCAGCTGGAGGAGGCAGTGAAAGAAAGGGAACGTTAGGTCAGAGTGGTCAGCACAAGAGAGAAGAATGAAGAACTGATCCAGAGAGAAAATGGGTGAAAAATCTAATGTGCATCCATGAGGAACTGGCTGTGCAGGAGCACTAGGAGAGGAGAGCGTAGAAGCTGGAATAAGCAGGAGCAGGAGGAGATAAGATCATGGAAGAGGAGGAATGGTATGGACACAAGGAACTAGGGAATAGATCCAATTTTTGGATCACTGATTCTGCTCATTATTTTACTCTGGAAAATGTGCTCGTCTGATTCAGATGGCCCAAAAATTAGCCTTTGTAAAAAAAAAAAATATGATGCCATAGTTCTGTTTTTAACTCAAACAGGAAGACAGAGAAGAGAAAGAAAAGGGTTTTCTGAGTGTCAGAAAATTAGAGATAGAGAAATGCAGGAGGCGATGATCAGGACAGAAAGAAAGAGTGAAGTAGAGGATGGGGGACTCTCAACAGGTTGCACAGAGACTAGTTTCTAACCTGGCCAGGGTCTTCTCTCTGTGTGGACTTCCTGTGTGTCCTTCCACACTGTTACAGTATAAAGAGTACACCCTCTTCTTCTGCACAGGATGCAGTTTGATGAAAGCAGCCTGAGGTAGAGCTGAAGAGGCCGGCTCTACAAGAGAAGGAGCAAGAACTAAAGAAGATGGAACAACAGGCACAAATTCGCTTCCACACATTAGAACTGGGCGTCCACCCTTCTGCTCCAGGGGTGTTAATATTTGTTTAGTCCCCCCATTTAATGAAAAGAATATGGATAAATGCACATTGGTTGAGAGAGTGGCCACCACCTTGAGATGGCTCAGAAATGTGTGGACACTGTTGTTATAATGCATCATTGTCGTCTGAGGACAGCCTCGATCATGACCAGGTGAAAGCTGCTATCTTGAGCATCATGAGCTTGTGCCTGAAGTCTACAGATTGAAATTCTGTAAATGAATGATAATGTGCTATTTGGACATATTATTGCTAACTGTCGGTCCCCAAGATGAAAAACAGTAAACCGGTGGCATTGGTCAGTATGGCGGATCAGTCAGTGCCATTGTCTCCTGAAGAACCCTGTGATGTTGGTGTTTTTAAACCGTCAAACTGGCAATTAGAGTTAAGACTTTGTTTGTGGAACTGGAGGCCTCTATAAGGCACCAGAGAAAAGGTCATGGGAAACTAATAACACTTGAATATTGATCAAGATGCCTCAGACTTGCAAAGTTCTAGCAATAAGCAATTGAGCTCAAGAATGTTGTCACTGAATGTGGATTCAGGAGAATGTGAAATGCTAATATTTCACATTCTCTGTTTGGGGAGTGAACTGTAAGGTTCAGGGAGGTGACATGCTTGAGGAGAAAGTCTTTACTTTCAGATTAGGTGGTTGATTATGCAGCCTCAGCTGTTTGCTCCTGTGTGTATCAGACGTCACTGTTGCCTGTAATAAGACTATAAATATATCCTATTAAATGAAGGCCAGTTGCCAGGAGGTTTGACAGGTGACAAGTAACTGCATGTAAACAAGCAAGCACAGCTGGCTGTTATATAATCTCAGTCCACTTCCTTTTAAGTTGAAAAGAGCTCATCGAAAATAAAATACTTGATTATTGCCTCATTTGTTGTAGACGGCTGGATGCTGGGGGTAAAGGAGGAGGATGTTTTTGTGACCCCATGATAAACCTATTGGAGCCGTCATGGTCCCAGTTGAATAAAACATGGAGGTTGCGGGGAGGTGTCCACTGCTAACCCCAGTAATATGTCACCGCTCACCCACCCTGAAAGATGGAGGTGAAGTGGTGACTGCTGCGACTAGTCTAAAGGTGATTATTGATGGCATAACCTTGATGTTTGCTACTGAAATCATCTGTTTGATAGGACATCTTGTGTAAAACCATTTAACTTGCTGTGACGATTTCAGTTATTTCTTACTTGGACCCAGGAGCGAGACATGGTCGAGGCAGAAGGGGTGAAAGGGATGTATTAAACAAAGAAACTCCTGAAAACAGGAAGTCCAGGTGGAGCAGAGTTGCTTCAGTGGTTGAAGGCTGGGCCGTGGCTGCTGAGGCTGGACGGCAGGAGACATACAGGTGGAGATGAGGACAAAACACTGGAGACACTAAAGACAGTGCAGAAAACGGAACACTGGAAACAAAAAGCACTGGAAATCAGGGGACGTGGAAAAGGACGATCTGGCAGCTTGCATGTGAAATGAGAAGTCTTAGAAAGCTGCCGGTGATGAGGTGAAATTGTGAACAGGTGTGAGAATAGAGAGCCCCAGCACCTGAAAAGCATGCCTCCAGCCACTGAAGCAGTGTCTGAACAAAACCAAACAACCCTGAAGCAACAACACTGGAGCACTAAAGTTAAAACACACTGAAAAAAGACTGGAAAAACACACAAGACCACAAAACCATGACACTTGACCTCTATAAAAGAGGTCAGTATAGATCATGGTACCATGTGTATAGTAGAGTCTATTGATAAACACCAAAATGATTTTCATAACTGTTTTGTGGTTGGTTTTCTGGTATGCAAAGATCCAAACTAACGGTGAATTCATTCCACTCTAAAGCCTATGTGTGTATCCAAACTGTGATCTGTCTTATTCATCTGTGCCACAAAGCTCTATTATTGTCTACAGACTCTTAAAAGCACATCATTGAGCCACACTGTGCACTGAGTGGCATTGTGCTTTATTACATTCATGAAGGCACACACTGCAGTTTATTTTGACACAATCCCACATACACCGTCATGCTGCCAGAAATACTCACAAATGCACTGGAGCACCAAATATGGATTAATCCACTGCTGAAAATAATCCTCAACAAATGCACTATTTCCTCCTGTTTGAGTAGTGCTTGTTAAAAACAGTGGCTGGGACCCACAAACAGGGTAGGAAAATGTAAATGTCTGATAATGTTCTGCTACTCAAGGTTGTTTATGTGTTAGTAAGATATTGGAGTCTTGCAGTGCCACCTAGCGGTCTATCCGCTTTTATTTTGAAAGGCGCGTTTTTCTTCTTCTGGCGCTTTTTTGCGAAGCTGAATTTCCTGCTTCCTTTCTTCGCATCGTGTTCATGTACTGCAGAGAAACAGTAAAAACCTGTTCAACACACTATTTATTTATCGTATTAATTTGATTGTGTACTATGAGAAAAGAGTTTAAATTGTGAAAGCTAAAGTGATTTACCTCATTATTTCTGTATTGTTTGTAGCTTTGAGCTGTGAGGTGTACATCGAGCTAGAGAGCATGCTAGCCGCTAGCTGAAACTTAGCTAGCGCCCTTGGAGAGTGGAATGAGGTATGCAAATGTAAAGTGTCTTGTTATCATATGTTATTTGGTTAAAATTATTTGTGAAACTACAGTGAAGCGTTTTGTATTTCTTCTGTTTTATTCTGTAGTTTTCACGGTGTTCAACGTTATGGTGCATGATGCTCGTCCAGAGTAAAGAAATAGAACACCCATTTGAAACTCTGCACTACTTATTTTTTTTGGCCACTTGGGGCATCAGAACTAGCTAGAAATGGAACATCTGACAAGTTCTTATCCAGCAAACATAAAGTAATCATTCTCCCTTCGTATTAGCTCCGTGTGGATCTCTACAAACTTTGGTTTCTAGTTGTTAACAGTGTTTTTCTTCTGTTTGGCAGGTGAAAATACCTGCCTACAGCTGTGATGAAAGCAGAGTTTACAGGCTGTAAAACCAAATCACTGAGTTAAAACAGGCCAAAATATTCTGTAGAGCCAAGGGGAGTTATAAGGTGGTGATGTTTCTCACACACTCATATCATCCATTATTTATATCAAAACACTGGTTAGCACAGCTTTCCACCAGTATGTTCTGTGGCTGGATGAACCTGCAGCCAGGCCTCAGAGACATTTAATGTAGCTATTAGTAATTAAGAAGAGAACTATAAGTACTTAAAATACATCTCACAATGTACTGTGTGTGAATGCATTAATCACCTGGATGCATTTGTGTTTTGTTTTTCATTCATTAATTGGTTTTGAGTTGTATTTTGAAGATGCAATGTTTTGTGTGTGTCACGCATGGATAATTAAAATCTGTTTCGGTTGTGATAGTTAATATGAGAATGTACCAGATTTCTTATAATGTTGCCTTGTGTTTCAGTGCACAAACACATAAACAGTTCAGAGCAGAGAACAGGGCAGAATACATTCAACTTTCCCATGTAAAACTGTCAATTACAAGGTAGAAATGTGGGTGCAGATTTGTTCTCCACCTTCATCCTCTGCAGTCCACCTCCTTATTCAATGCTGTTAAAAAGAGCTGATGTTAATCTTGTGTGTGTAAATGATATGATTGCAGTGCAGGCAGAGCATCTGATCTCTCTAGTGTTGGAAATAAAGGAAACATGAATTTAAACAGGAACAGAAAATCTGACTCAATCCCTTTGTTCTCATGTCTGATATGTTCAGTGTTTTCACAGAAAGAAAAGTCCAGCTCCCATGTGGTTTGCATTGCCATGATCAGAGTGGTATCTGCACAGATCTCAGCCATACATGCATTCTTACTGAATGTTTACGTATCATGAAGCAGTCCTTTGTACTGGTGTAACTCGCCTGGTTCAAACATGCAAGTCAGCTTAAGATAATAATCGTGGAATAAAGAATAACATGTCAGTGAAACGCTGAGCTGTTATGACAACTTCGGAGGCGACAGATGAAATATTTTGACGTCTTACTGTACATGTATAGTACCTCAGAATCTGATAATGTGTTACCTTTCAGGCCAGAGCTCTGCAGTCCCATCTGGGCCACATTAGCAGGCCTGGCCCACTTTGGGCTGTAAATGAGGTGAAAATTGAAACCCACAGAGGGACATTAACCTGTAGGTGCACAGGATTGTACTGCATGGTTTTGGTGCGTCCCAGACAGCTCACACCCAGCGACAAGTTGATTGTTTGGGTTTTAATCAAAAAAGCTTTTAAAGGATTTTTGCTGCAACCACAACTCAACCACAGCTGGTCTGACTTACTGGACTCATTTTCCTCTGCTGTGTGTGTGTGAGAGAGAGAGAGAGACAGCCACACAACTTGTGATAATGAAACACGTAACAGAGAGAGTGAGACGCAGAAACCTTTCTCTAATAATACAGTCTAATGTACAGTTTGCTCTTAACACCTACTGAGCTGCCACTTCCAGGCCCTGTTCTGAACAAGTGCCCATTATGTCGGTGGGTTTTATAACTTTGTTTAGACGATCAGATAAAACAGCAGTCGTAAATGTGATAGATAATGTAAGTTTCAGAGACATGCCTTATCACCCACAGGTATGAATTTAGAGCAGGATTATAGTGTTTGGTTTAGCTTCTTGTATGACGAGTCATAAATGGTTAAATCTTTTTTTATCGCTTCACAGGACACCATTTTTGTTTACATGTGGGATTTTTCTCTTTATATCTGTTGATTATTCTTGCAAGATGCTTCCTTCGCAGTATTTTCCAGGACTTGTTGCAACAGGAGGAAAGTCCTTGAAAATCACTGACAATATACAAAAGTTCACTAAATAGTGGTTTTACTAGTTTGGTACTAGACTCTCCTGCAGTGCAGCGTAAACAGTAGTGTCCAACTGAAAGTCAGCCAAGATTTATTTACCATCATGCATTGTGCAGAAAGGAAAAAGTGAGGTTGACATGAAATATGAAGTGAGAAATGTGACCTTACAGATAAATATTGTTTGACTGATGGTGTTATTTTTGTTATTATTTTGTTTTGTTGGTTCTGCAGTCTACACAGCATGCTGTGAAATGTCAATCAATGTCAGGTGCATTCATAAACTTTAGCATTTAGAAACAGGAACGTTCTCATTTTCCAATCACAATTGAACCATTTCTATATATTAATCATCTTTTAATTTAATACTATCATGTGAAGTATTTTAATTACATTAATGTTTTCTTTAGTTATAATTGAGATTTTGCACAGTATGGGAATGATTCATGGTTCGGGCTCTATAAATAGTGAGAACAACATGTGATGGTTGATTCATAATGAGTTTCGTTAACATCCATTTCTGGCTAAATGTTGAAATGAGTCTTGTGCTTGTGTTATATTTATAGTTCCACAAAGATTGAGAATTATAAAACAACCACGTGTTCACACAATTTTATAAATCTGACAGAAAGAATGCACATGTTTATTTCTGCCTTTGTGTGTGCACATAGTTGTAAGTATTTTTCATTTGTGTCTCCAGTAAAATGAAGACAAACTCGCTCTCTAATCTCACAGAACATGCAAACATCAGATGGGTCATTTAGGCATAACAGGAGGTAATGATGTGAAATCCCTATTAATAACGTGGACTTCTCCACTTACACACGGCCTTCCTCTGGTATATCAGTCATGTCCACATGAAATAAAAGGAGTTTGTCCTTTTGTGTCATAACTTGATCACTACTTCTCTGTCTCTACATCAGGTTACATGAACGACCATGACAAGTTAACGGGTGAATACAGTCACAAAGATGCTCTCTGTTAGCTCACATATTCATATTATGACAGAGAGCAGGAGCAGTGGTCTTGAACCATGACATGCTCTGTATATTATATTAAACATATTAGCATGAAAAGGGAAGAGTTCAGTGTCAGCGCGGTTCTGTGATGCACTGACCTCAGACCAGCTTTTATAACCAAAGCTTGCTGCGTTCTGCTTATGGTCTGTTAATATGAGCTGTTGGCACAATATGCACACTCCTACTCTGATAGTGGAGGAAGGAAGAAGAGAAGCTTTGATCCTTGCTGACATGTTGAAGCACTGCGATAGACGCATTTTCCCTCATTTACAGTTGCTGTGTTATTTAGCAACTCTAGTTTGAGAAACGTGACATCAAGAACATTCCCGGGGTCAAACTGCTGCTCAGGATAAATGGAAATACAGTGAGACCGTTGTTAACATCAGTGGTAGCAACACCATGCCAATGGAAGGTCACTAAAATTTGAGTCAGTGCAGACATATAAGACATGGTTTTCTCTGGTTTTTCTACTTATTGTTTTCTCTCTAAAACTAACCTTGTATTGATAGATGACTGTTGGATTAGCCATGGAAGCAGGAGGTGAAAACACCTGATCGTTCAGCAGCTTCTCAAGTGGAACAAGAATAGATGTTTATCTATAAAATAATTAAATAAGTGCAACTACATCATAAACATCTAATGCCATATATGTTTAATCCTGACATAGACATGGGAGCCGGATTCACTCCTAAAGAGCTGTAACACCCACGACACTAGTGAAGCTAGTCGTCTTTTTTTACACGCAGCATCAACAGCCACCGGGTGTTTGGCTTGTATGGAGGCGTGCAGCATTATGTGGTTTGCTGCCAGCTGATCGTACAGTCTCAGTGATGCATTGGCCTGTCAACAGTATTATCTCCTTCATCAGTGGTTCAGTGCTGCACCACCGGCACTGGGAGATGGAAAGATTCCAGACAGGCCAATTCAAACGCTGCCAAGTGCACTGACAGTTTAACATCAATGAGGCCGACTCAGCACAGTGCTTATTGATAAAAGCAGTGCTCACATCCAACTTCGTGCCACATGGCATAGGAAAGCACTGCCAGACGTTCCACCACCATCAGTTTAACATTTGGTTTGTTTTTGCATTGAGCAGTTTGAAGATTGAGGATTTTATGAACATTTTACAGTCAGAACAGAGAGAGGCTGTTACAGTACACACGAGGATGTTAGACACTGCAGCATGTTCTCATTCATTCCACCAACACACTGAGCTCACCACGGAACTGAAGACCGAACAGTCACAGAATTATCCATGGTGATTGGTTCACTCACTGGTGTTAAAGCTGCACTGCATCTGAAGTGTGATGCAACTCTTCATGGAATGTTGCGTTGCCTGGTGTGATAAGGACGGTGAGGACATCTGAAATCTGTCTTCTGAAATCCTGCCAACTTGTTGCTCACTTGACCTCTGGATCATAAACTAAACCTTATCCAAACTCAAGGACAGCCTTAATGAAAGTTCAGTGATAAGTGGACAGATTTATGAGGGTGGTGCCTGGTGGGCCTGGGGGGCCTGGGGGGCCTGGGGGGCCTGGCACCGGCCTCAGCTCACTCACACTCCCAGCTTCCAGGATGAGTTTTCAGCCCACAATGAGACAAAGAGCACAGAAGAAGCATTCACTATTAAAATGTGTATTCATTAATATGATATGTTAAACTATCTGAAATGTATTGAAGTCTTGATGTAACATGCTGATGTGGAGATGGAGGAACAATAGAAACAGAAATACATTGAATCTCAGATCTGTGCTCAGACTGTTAGAGAAGGTAATGATGAACAATGTTCATGTGTAGACATCAGTTCTGATCTTAGCTTGTGATAAGAATGAGAAATGTCACCTTGCATGAAACACACACTGGTTGACACCAGACGCTGCTCCTTTCTGCAGAAGACTACACAGCAAGAGGAAGCCAGTGTCTTCAGTTCACACCTCCTCTGCTCCTCACTTCAGGCTGCTGGCTCGTCCTCCCGGAGACCGGCTGGGGATGAACGTCAGCTGAGCCTCAAGCCCAAAGAAACACACTGAATGTGCTGCATCAACATCCAGCCAAAGCACAAACTTTCTGCAAGACACCTGCTGCGACCGGGAAAAAAAAACCCCCCGAAAGACTCTGAAAGACAGAAACTTTTCTAAAAGAAATCTGCTTGACCAAGACATGACTGAAGTTAGAAACATGAGAAGACTGAAAACATCTCCAGGCCAGGTAGAGGTGTGTTCAGCTGCGACTCCAGCTGAAGTCACCGTGAGACATCCAGAGGTCCAGGAAGCTCCAGACTACAGACATGTCAGTGGACACAGCTGCTGCCAGGGAGCAAGCACCTGAGAAAATGTCTGAGAGCTGTTCACCGGACACACGGCTCTGCTCCTGTCCTCCAGGAACAACAGCACTTATCCTGTGACACCGGGTTGATGCCACAGATGAACAGGAACATTTAAGAAGTGTTAGCTGAAAATAAAGATCTCCCATCAGCACAGTCATAATATCTCATTACTTGAGATATTTTCCTCTGGCTGCCCGTCTCTCTCAGCTGCCTTCAGCAATCTGCACTGCTTCATCTGATCATTTCATCCACTTGTGTTTCTCCTGAGATTCCACTAATTAAAGCATCTGATGAAGATGTCATGCTGGTCTGGTCTGGTCTGGTCTGGTCTGATCTGGTCTGGTCTGGTCTGGTCTGATCTGGTCTGGTCTGATCTGGTCTGGTCTGGTCTGGTCTGATCTGGTCTGGTCTGGTCTGATCTGGTCTGGTCTGGTCTGGTCTGGTCTGGTGGTTCTCACTCACAAATGCTGTTGCACTGATGATTTAATTCATTTAATCATTTATTCATGCATTGTTCATTGTTGTATTCTTTGGGACTTCTCTCAGATGCAGGAAACGCTCCAAATCGTCCTCCATGTCTCCCTTTATGCAAACGTTGAACACAACAAATTAACACCGGTACATACAACTCAATGAACTTCACTCTCCCACTCCATTGTTGTGTCCATTGTCATTCCCGGAAGAACATGCTCTTAAATACTTTTGCGAGATCTCGCAAAAGATCTCACAAGATCTCGCAAAAGTTCGTCTTTTTTCCCCACTCCACTTTGCGAGATCTTGCAAAAATTAATCTTTTTTTTTTTTTACCCTTCAAAAATTTTCCCCCATGTCCCCTAAGGGGCTCTGTAGTTTCTTCATTTCTTTGTATGTTTTTTTTTTTGTAGCTATTAGTTGCATCCATATTCATGTGTCCTGTAATTATTTGTAGTTGTATGGTCAGGAGTTACTAGTTGTATGTAGTTGTAGTTAATAGTAACAACCCTTTAATTTATAAAGATAAGATAAGATAAGCCTTTATTCATCCCACAGTGGGGAAATTCACAGAAACAGTGCCGTCCCTGGGTGGGCTCGAACCACCAACCTTTCGGTTAACAGCCGAACGCGCTAACCGATTGCGCCACAGAGACAGTCTATAGAGAGTCTAAAGAGAGTCTATAGAGAGTCTAGAGCTTGGTTATGTGAGTTTGTGTTTATGAAGTATTATGGTCACAAGTGAAAATCCCTGGAGTTGGTGGGGCTTTGCTACATTAGGCTGCAGTGACAACCCAGGAAGTCCTGCTCAACTGAGTACAAGTCAAATACTATGAGACCTGAAACTCATCATGATGGCAGGCAATCACTACTTCTCACATGTTGTTATACATCTTTACTTGTGCGAGCTTCACAGTAGAAACAGCGTTAATAATCTAACAGGATTCTGCTCTGGCACATGTTTTATATTTCCTTGGAAATCTGCAGCATCTTGGACGGATCATGTTGTGTTCTGGTGAGAGCTGGGCCAGGTTCAACTTTTGTTTCTCTTTCCGGAGCTCTGGCTTGGGTTGTCTGTTGTGTTGGTGTCCCTGCGCTCGCTGGACTGCTTTCATTCATATATATGAGGAACTCTGTTTTTACACAGGGACAAAGTGTAAAAAACAACAAATTACATACTGAGTAAAGACAAATCTTTGACCTGAACGGAATCACTTCAGTCTTTAGTCCAGAGTTGAAATGACTAAAAACCAAAACCCAGACTCACAGACAGGATCTGGCACTGAGTTCTGGGACCGAACCAGAACCTATCCTTGGTTTGGGCTCTGGTCTGGGCCTCTTGTGAAGCTTTGTGTGTAAAGCTCTGTGTTCCATGTATCATCTGTTGCATATGATGATGATGATGATGCCTCATGGGTAGAGCTGGATTCTGGTTCCAGTTTGAAGCTCTTATTTTGCAACCCGTGCCATACTGGGTGACAGTTGTGTTTGTCGAGAACATCTCCCTGAAACCACAACTAGTTGTAAATGTTTGTTCATTTACAGTAAGTAAAAGCATGAAGTGTCATGTCAGTGAGCTTTAGAGGTGCTGGTCTCTGTATGTTTGAACTCTGGACAGAGCCAGGCTGATCGTTTCCACCTGCTTCCAGCCTGTATGCTGGGACAGGTTTACCTAAATACAGCTCTATGCTCAGGTTGTACACACTAACAAACAGACAAGACATCACTGTCAGTCTTCTGATGTCACTTGTGAAAAACAGCCAATGAGTACATTTTGCAAACTGTCGAGCTCCTCCTTTAAAACAGCGATGCTTTCATGCTTGAGTCGGACGGACGTCCACTGTCTTCTGTCGTCTGGGTTCATGCTCTGGTGTGGCCTGTGTGTGAACAACTAAGCCAAAGGACCAAGATAAGATCTACAGGGGTCTACATCTTGGTCACATACTAACACCCAACACTGGTGTGCCAGCTTCACCCTGTGAATTATTACCAGGGCAAAGGATTATGGGAACATGGCCTGAATAAATGAGGGGACCACCCTTTACTGTGCAGGCATGCATGGGCGCATTACCAAATGCAATTAAGTGCACCAGAATGGAGGAATGCTGTTAATTCAAACTATTCAGCCAAGCACAACTTGAATGTGAAAGGCATATGGACGGGATGTGATGGTTTCTGATGTAAGGTGAGGAAAATAGTGGGAGGAATGACACGAAGCGTGCATCATCCCTCGCTCCCATTCGAGCTGTCTCCCTCATCATGCTCAACTGATCTCACCTTTTCAATCTCCTCTTCTCTTAAGATATAAATCCCTGGGTGGATGACAGTTGCAGATGAGTTACGGTCTGTGTGTGTGTGTGTGTGTGTGTGTGTGTTAGTAGAGTGATAAACTAGGTGTATGACTAAGTGAAGGAAAGAAGAGAGAGCCAGAGGAGAAGGTAGCTGTGCTGGCTGTGTCTGTCCACACATGTGTGGTTGTGTATCACTGAGCAACAAGGTGCTTGTGTGCGGATATTGAATAAGTTTTCAGAGATAAGGACAAAGGCTGCCTGCAGACATATCACCTCGTACATTTAATGCATTAAAAGGGTCACTTTTAATCTGTTACGAGTAAATAAACTCAGATTAAAGGCACTAAACTGCTCAACATGCATCACAACAGTTCAATGAAACATGAAGGTAGTGTGTGTGTGTGTGTGTGTGTGTAACCTTCACTGTTAATGTGTGTGTTAATATCACCTGTCCCAGGTGTAATGTATGTATAGGTGTATGGGATTTATATTTATTTTGGGGGTTGCACTGGACTGCATTTATATAGCATTTGTACAGAGCACACACATGCCTGCACTGCTGGCTGATTACTCACATACTCACATACTCACAGACCAACAGTGCAGCCATCAGGAGCTCAGTATCCAGGAACTGCAGGTTCACTGGAATCGAACCACTGGTTCAAACTGGTGGAAGATCCTGAGCCACCCCCGCCCCTGTGTGGCACCCCCATGGGATGTATGTATTATTGGATGTTCATAAACAAACTGTCGGTCTCCTAAAATAACTGAACATGCTTTTACAACCAACCAATAGAAGGAGCACAAATTCTTTCTAAGGTTTTATCAGTAGCCGAGTTATTGACTGTGGACGTTTTTGTCACTAGAATCTGAAGCGATGGAGAGAGATGGATCACTTTCCAAATGTAACAACACCTACATCCATGCACTCATTTTACTATCATCCCAAACTGAATTTCCTTCATGTTGCAGGTATTTCTTCTGGCAAAAATGTTGTCCCCAAGCAGTTACCTATTGGGGGGGGGGCACATGGAGATGATTAAACAGTCCTGCCTGTACTGTTCTCTGGACTTTAATGAAAATCCCTCTCTCACATCTGTCTTATATTTACTCTCTTTCTGTCTGTCTCCTCCTGCTCTATCCTGCACTCTGATCAGTGGGTCGAGGTGAAGCCATTTTCTCTTATCAGCACAGGCCAGTGTGTCATATAAGCTGGGGTCATGCACGCCTGCATGCACCCACACATACACAATGACTGAGAGAGCAAGGAGAGAACATGCAGGGAGGGGTGAGATTGAACGACCCTGGGATCAAACACATCTGTGTGTTGCATTAGAATACTGCTGAGGAAATGATCATTTCTAAGAGGCTGAATATCACCAGCCTCAGTCTGGACATTCATTATTGTACAAGCGTGGAACTGTAGGGAAATGGCATCAACATTTCTATGAGGTGACAGAATTCAACTCACATTGAATCAACCTGTGTAAGTGTATGTCTTCTTGTTCTTTGTTCCGCCTCCGTATGTTAAACACACACAAGTGTCATCAGTAACAAAAGACAGCCGGTGGAGTTAGGACCAGTTCAGAGTATGTGTCTGATCTGTGCAGTATAATGGTGCCAGGTGAGCAGACGATGGTCAGTGTGTACGCAGGTGCAGCTTCACTTCTGTACATGTGAATGAAACATAAGTAACATCCAACTATGACAGAACGTTACAACAGTACAGCTCAGTGAATGAGCTTAGACCAAGTCAGTCCATGATCCTGATCTCCGTCGTGTTAGACCAGGTCAGTCCATGATCCTGATCTTCGTTGTGAGCACTGTTCCTCTGAGCTGGGCCCAGTGAGTCCATGGATGGAGAAACTCTGCTTTGTTCTGAGGCTTGTTAGCTGCTGATGTCTGAGCTGATGAGCCAGGTCTGGAAGAGTTGTGGCTCTGATGCTCAGTGCAGGCTCTGCCATGCAGTGCTGTGATGGTGCAGGTTTGTCACAGGTCAGGTCAGCTCTCTGAACATCTCATTCTTTATGTTCATTTTTCAGCTGCCACTGATTCCTGGTTGTCCTGACTTAAAGAGACATGAGTGGAGATGTTGTGGTTCTGTCTCTCCTGTCTCACTCCCCCACACTGACACTCTCATCCTCTCTCAGAACAGAATGACATGAGCTGCATGTCCAGCAGCGGAGCAGCAGATCCATCGTCCCGCCGGAAGCATCGGTTACTGTGCCGATGTGCTGGTGCCACCTGGAGGAAGACTTGACCTGCATTACTGCAGACCTCTGGCCTCTGAAAGCAGGTCGCCAATGAGTGGAATCCTGTTAAGATGAGCAGACCGTCTCACTCCTCCAGACCCCCCCCAGATCATCGATGGTGATCCAGTCTGCAGAACTGGTCCAGGTGGTGCTTACCACCACTGCTGCCACATCTGCCTGCTTTCCTTCACTGCACTGTTCAGCTCTCAGTTCACTTTCAACTGGCTTCTGTTTCACTTTCATCCACTTAGTGACATTCAGAGACGTGTCACCATGCTGAAAGGATATCATTCTATTTTCCTCAGGTGACCTCAGAAACTGCTCTGAGGTGGCTGATGTTCCTCTGCAGACTGTCTGCTCCGGCCCAGCGCTCCGGCACATGACACGTTTCTGTTAGCATGAAAACACTGAACATGTTTCCTCCTCTCAGGTTTTGCATTTCAGGGATTTCTTCACTCCATTTCTTACACAGCAAACCCAGTTCTGGCATCTCTCTTTGCTCTGTAGTGCAAGCATTTTCATTATCATTGAATTTTCATAGTTAATGTTTTAAACTCCATGATCTGTTTTGCTTGATTGTAATTACTTGTAAATGATCTACTTACACACAAAACAGAGCCACATATGCTTTATAACTAAAGGTATTACCAAGCACAGGAGGGAATGAATTGTGCAAGTTCTCTCAGAATTTACTGCCAGCACTCGTGCACACACACACACACACACACACATGCACAGCACACAGGCCATGTGACCATTCCCATCATACAGTAGGTCCGGTCGGTCTATCCATCTTCCACATTTATTGCACTCACCTGACAATCTTCAGCTGATAAGGAAACTGTTTTTCCCAGGAAGAAATCCACACACATCTCGTCAGTCAGGACTGTGTGTGGGAGACAGACAGAGCAGAGACACATGTTTAGCACTGGCATGAGAAAGAGAAGGCTATCCTACTGCAGAAGTAGGTGTCCGCATGGTTGCCTGAAGAAATGAAGGAAAAATTTCAGATTACAAAGGCAGTAATTAACTTGAAGTTGGATAAATGAATGCAGGGATTAAAACTGTATGATACAAACAACTGCATATGGTGAAGCTGTTTGCTGAACTGAAAATGTTGCACTGATGCATTTGCCATGGCAGCCAAATGTGGCAAAGTACACGCTCATCCTGAACATGTTTACAGGTGCTGGTTGTAATAATCTGCAGTGAAAGATGATAAAATACCTGCACACTGCTTGATTTTTCCCAGTTTGTCTTTTTCTCTGTAGACATGATTGATTGCTTCAGGTTCAAAGAATGTCCTGACAAAGCTTCAATCATCATCAGTTCTGTCTATGTACTGGTAGTAAGCCAGTATCTCTTCATCTGTTAGCTCAATATGTCATTGATTTATCACACACCTGCAGCAGATCTGGTGTTATATCTAATTAGAGTGATGGCCTGGATGTAAGATAATCCCAGCTGTTGTAATGATTTGTGATAAAGACTTGAGAAGGAGAAGTCTACAGTGATGCTAGAGACTCCCTGAAGCTGTGCTATTAGCTAAATGTGTGCAAACACATGCTAACATGCTGATGTTTGGCATGTAATGTTGACCATGTTTGTTGTTTAATTCAGCATGTTAGCATGCTAACATTTGCTAATTAGCACTGAACAGCTGAGGCCATTGGTGAGGCTGGAAAATTCTGGGCCAGAGTTCACTTTGGGGTGACACAGAAATCTGCATTTATATATCTATGCTCCCTGTTAGCTGTGTGTTGTAGCACAGCTAATCAGTCCCATTTGAACATGACCTCTGACAAAGGTCCTTGTTCAGTAATGTTTCACCTTTCTCACCTCTTTAATGTGATGTACACTTTTCAAATCCTGACGTTTTGGAGTTAAATGTTTAATTTGATGCCACGAAGGCATCCAGCGAAGTGGTGTGGAACTCATTTGATGCACTTGATTGGATGATATGTGGACCCTCGATAACACCACCACAGTAATGTCTTCAGAGGACGCTTAACATAAGAACTATTGAGTTAGTCTAGTCAAGTGAGGTTTTTGGTTTGTTTGTATTTTAGCTGTTCTTTCCTGTGAATCATCCTAGAACAACCATACATTTATCTTCTGCCCACCAGTTTGCAAGAACTGGCCTGATACATTTCCAGCTGTCTCTGTTTAAGTTACCTCTTAATAAACACTCTGAACTATGGATAACTATAGACCCTACATCTCTGTGTTCATCATTGTGTTACTGTATTTAAAAGATCCATTTCAATTTTGTCAATAACGTCACAGTTACAAGAGGCCCAGAAGTATTATTAGTAAAGTATTATTTCCTGTCTGGATGTAACCCCCCTGGCCTACAAAAATATCTGACAACTTATAGGATTCTTATTTTTATTGAAATGTCACCACAAGCCTCATAAAAAGAATTCAAAATAGTGCGTTACCCATTGAACCAAGTCTTTATTATCATAAATAAAATCAGATTTGGATCCCACTTGCAATTGTTTCTGGAAAATTAATCAAAATGATGGAGCATTGTCCCAAATTTCACTTTGTTGAGTATCTCCTGTATCCATTAGTGTGGTTGGGTCTAACTCCACTGGTCATGTAGTGGTGGGAGATGGAGGGCTGTCATGGGGGGTGGATATGGTGTTTTCATTGTTATCTGTGGTTCATATGAATCAAATACAGTAAATATTGAACCTTGTGTTCCAAAAATAATTTTACAGTCCAGTAAGTTGACTAGTTCATAAACCAACTATCTTCAACAGTTGGATACGTCCAGATAACTGCTGTATTCCTTCATAAGCACTGCTATCTGCTGTCACTCTCTCTCTGTTGATTCAGTAAATGAGATCAAGAGTGTGTTGATTTATGATGACATTCGTATCTTGTTTGTCAATGTAAGACAACCCCATTTTTTACAGTGAAGTTTCTATCTTATATTATGTTGCTCCACGAGTTACCTATGATTCCACTTTGTCACACACTAAAGCAGAGGACTGTGTCATGTTTCCTGTTTGTTCCATGTGTGAATCTTTTGTATCCTTCAGCCTCCACTGGAAGACTCCTCTCACCTCGTCTTTCCTGGGGTGCATTGTATGACGTGAAATGCCCTTAAACACAGCTGACTCCCATCAGTTTGCAGGTCATGGACTGGAAGAGGGAGGGAAGAGGAGACAAGAAAGCGAGGAATTGGAAGGAACCTTAGGTCAGTCCACTGGATGAGCCGTTCCTCCAGGCACGTGCACTTCAAAATGATTAACATCAAAATGTTAAACTAAGGGCATTGCACTGCACACTGCCTGAGGTCCAGTGTTAAAACGAGAGGTGGACATGGCAAAGTGCACACAAATACACAAAGGTCTAGCTGAAGAAGCTCCCTCTAAAGAAGGAGACAGAAAAAAGGGAAAAGAACTTGTCGTCGTCTCAGACAAGCACAGAGAATTACAGAATCCCAAACACAGGCAAAAGTGACAACCTAGAGAGCAAAGTCCACTGTGAAGGGACAACATTCACTCTTCTTTAAATCACCACAATGACAAATTCAACTTTGAATCTTAAAGGGTAAATTCTAAGAATGCTAGAAAAACACATTTTAAAAAATGCAGCAGAGGAGAGGGGGGGGGGGGCTGACTGTAGAAGCCATGACCTTGTGGTCGCACAGTGTGTAATGTGGAGTGTCAGGTAAATGGATGTACAACCCTGTAGAAAACATGAATAAAACAGAATGCAGTCATTTGCAAATTAACCATGTTTGTAGTAAACACCGACCTCTGGATTGTTCCAAACAGGTGGATCTTTCTCAGACTGTTTTTGCTTCTGTCCCAGCTGGCCAGCACATTCAGAAGAAGCAGATATTTACAAAAACTTTATATATATTGTTTATATATATATATATATATGTGTGTGTGTGTGTACTGTACTGTTGCCATGACGTTATACACTTTAAGGTAAATAGTAAAGCTTGGCCTTCCCTTCAGTTGAAGGTAGCCTGTCAGCAGTTTTACAGACGTCTCTTAACTTAAGAAGGTGCTCTATGAGGATGTTGCAGTACCATGAGTAACCACTGGGACATGTAGACAGCAGGGCTGGAGTGGAGGTGCAGGTGAGCACATCCTGCTCTCCTGATCCGTCCCTGGTGGAGGAGCACTGTCTGACCACTGCTCGGCATAGCATGGACACAGACACAGGGCAAGTAGTCCGAGCTAACCAGCTATGAGCTGTCAGACAGTCTGTGTCTCTGCTGACAGACAGGCAGTTTGACAGGTCCTGTGGGAGAGTCACTGTGTGGGTACCTGAGCTGTAGTACCGGGGCTCTCAGGTGTGTGTGTCTGTGGGGGAGTGTCAGAACAGTGCAGAGCTTAATGCTCCTGTTTGTAATCCCTGCATATCCTATTATGCTCTGAATATAGCACAGTTATTGGAGTGGCCATGTTTTCTGTTTATTACATCTCTCACTCATGTGCCATGATGTTTGTCTGTCAGTGCTCATCCATGTTGCTGATGCTTTTACACACAAGGACATGTGGACTTCCTCTGTAAGGCAGACACCAGACCTGGCCATCCCATAACAGCTGTGAGCCGTGTGGAAGGTCTCCATCTGTGGCAGTTGAAGGTGCATGTGTAGGATGCTACTGCTAGCATGCTAACATGTTCACAGTGATAGTGTCAATATGTTGATGGTTAACAGGAATGATCCTTTCCATGTTCATCATCTTAACATGATAGCTTGCTTACATTTGCCAGTCAGCACTAAGAACAGTGTGCAGCTGACAGGAATGTCTACTGCTGGTGGCTGTAGATGAAACAGCAGAGGATCATCATACATGTCTGTTCCAAAGTTTGTGCCAATCTATCAAACACATGTTGGGATATTTTACAGGATAACTCAAAGGTGTGACCTCCTCGTGGCTCTAAATGAAGAGTGAGGGGATCACTTAAGTCAGCAGGCTTTGGACCATGAATGTCCACCAAATTCCACATCAACCCACTGAACAATTGTCTGGAGCTGGTCAGCCAGCTCTGCCATCCCTACTACACCACCACTGGAGTGAGTAAGAGAAGCTAGTTTCTCAGCACCCGACATCCATGACATAGATTTCAAAAGTGAAAAGAAGACAGGAACCAATAAAAGTAAATAAAACTAAATGAAATCACCATCAGCCTTTGAAACATTTGACATATCTGTACTTGTAAAATGGTTCTCATCATGTTGTTAACATCTTTCACAGATCTGTGTTATATGAGCTTCAGGCTTCAGCCACATCAGGTGAGGGTCTTACAACGTTAGTCTTTTTAGTGCAAAATGTCCGAATGTACCATCCCTCCATGGCAACTTAGTAAGAAAACACAGTTCAGTGAAACACAGAGGGAATTTGGCAACTAAAATATTATGAATCTGGAATATATGCACATGGTTTAACTTAAGCTCAGATATAAGTTAAGACTAATCTTAGCTGAACTTTTCTCTGGATTTTTTTTACACAGAATGAGGATGCATATTTGGTCCCACATCTCTTATACTTGAATCGCTTCAGGAGAGGCTTCCCCAGTGGCAGCTTTGTTTCCGAGTGAGTACGCTAACATGCAGTGGAAATAATGCAGACAGAAGGATGGACGTCAGAGAAAACGATGGCTGTACTGCCATGTGCCGTCTTTTGTGCCTTTGTGAAGCAGAACCTTCCATCAGGCCTTTTGACAAATCAGACCTGCTGCTTCCAGAAGTAAAATCCAACAAAGGCTGGCAGAGGCATCCAGTCCTCCAACTATTACTCTTGTTTTCTATGGCAATTATGCTAATGTATAAAGGTATTGTAGAAATGAATGTGACAGTCCTTCATTGATGTTAAAATGCTCCACAGAGCACTATTAAAGCAGTGTGCTGCAGGACAAAGAGGAAATGGGGGCTACACACCTGAAAAGGACATAATTTCTGAATTACAAATAGGCCAACCTGAGGGAGAGAGCCTGACAGAGAGAATCAAAGAGGAGAAATCCAAGCATGGGGAGAGAGAGGGAGAGAGCTGAAGAGTGACGGCCTCTCTAGCCTTGGGCAGCCTGCTACTGTAAAAGCTGTGATTTATTCTGCCATCATCTCAGCAGATATATGATGGGAGTCTCAGCCCAGCCTGTCACACCACATACATATTGAGTGGTCCACAAGAATAGGGAGGGCTTGATTTATTATACAGCTATTTATTACAGTGGGTGGGCACAGCAGAGAGAAAAACACATGAAAACAGTTTGAGATGAAATTTCCAAGCCTATCTATTACATCAGCTCAGATCTGATGATAACAATGACAGGCAGAGTAAATCAGGGCCAATCTGTGTCTCCTCACATCACTCTGGAGTTTCAGCATCTTCCCTGCACTGACGATGGAGCAGAGGTAGAGAAAAGGAAGGCAATTAATGTAAATGTCCGGGCAGGAAGGCCGTATTCAGGCAACTGTATATGAGGAGATTTTAGGGGGGGGGGGGGGGGGACGACAAAACAATACAACTTAAGAGCAAAACAGTCATACTACTCATTCTGTTTTTACTCCATCTGCCTGTTGCATTTTGTTTGTTCTGCTGGTAAGTACATGTAAGTCTGACTCAAACTGTTTAAATCTTTTCATCTGTTTTAGAGTAAATGTTAAATAAAACATGTTCTGTTTATCTGTCTAACCAGTGTAACTGTGGAATATTTGAGGACCTTAAATATGTTTTACACTTAGTATTCTGACACCTATATAAAATGGTGGAAGGCAGCTATAGTGGACAAGGTAGCAAATAAGATTTGATACTGAACTGCATAACCTGCCTGTTTGGTTTTATTGGAGAAACTCTCTTTAAGTGTTCAAGTCTTACTGACATCTCTCATGAACTCACTGTTTTGACTGTGACTAACCCAATACATTACTCCACAGTAGATAGCACGCTGCATGATATTTGTTGTCACAGACTGAATTCAGAGGGTAAAAGATAAGATCAGATATTCCTTCATTCATCCCTCAGTGGGGAAATTCACTTGTTCAGCAGCAAAGACAATAGAGCAGGTAAATCGTTATAAACACTAAACAATATAAGCAGAGGGTGAAAAGTATTTAACAGCCTAACTACCGTTAAAAAGTATTAACAACTGCTATTAAAGAAATACAATAATTACCAACAGGCTAAAAGAAGCATTAACAGCAAAGTTACATGAGACTTTTCACAGGAATTTTACAAATTTACAAAAGAATGTGTAACAGGCTATTATATATCCAAATAATATCAAAACCTTTCCAAAGAGCACTTTACAAAATAACACAAATGACCAGTGTTGGGAAAGTTCACTTTCTATATGAACTAGTTCAAAGTTCAGTTCAAACCTTTTAAAATGAACTAGTTCAGTTCATCGTTCATAATTCAAAATTGTGAACTAAAGTTCATGCTTCCCCAAAATGAACTATTTCGTTCTTTTTTAGTTCTTTTTTTTTTTTTTTTTTTTTACGTTGCCACGAGCTACGAGCTAATTCCCGACTGTATGGGAATTAGTTTCTCAGTAAACGCATCCTCCTTCCTTGCACACATGTGAATTGTGACGAGACTGAGGACCGCTGATGACGAAGTTGGTCGAGCGACAGGCAGGACTTGCGGTTGCCAGATCGGGTGGTTATCCGTGACATTTTAATGGTCGTTTACCATGTGTTTTTACTGTTTTAGCTTGGTTTTTCGCCGAGGGCTCTTGAAATCTGGCACGAACGTAATCTGAACGAAATCAGAGTGCCGTTCAAGAAACAGCAGAATGAGTGCGTTCACAATTTAACGTTCATCAAGCAAAAATGAACGGGACGTTCACGTTCACCCAAAATATGAGTTAGTTCATGAACGAACGTTCTTTGAACGCGTTCGGGTACAACACTGCAAATGACTGATGTGATCTGATGAAGTCTGACCATGAGTTTTTTAGTTTCCTTTGTCCCGGCTGTCGTCAACCTTGATTCCAGCAGCAAGCAGCTGTTTTAACTGACAAAACACTGTTTGTCCAATGCATAGATTCATAACTAGCAACATAATGGAGTGGGTAGAAAACAAACCATGCATATATATATACAGACACACACACACATACACACACACACACACACACACACACACACACACACTGATGAAGCTGATTGAGAGAATGCCAAAAGTGTGTAAAGCTGTCATCAAAGCGAGCGGTGGCTACTTTGAAGAATCTAAAATATGAAACATGCTCTGTTTGTTTACGACATAAAATTCTCCCTTAACCAAACCTATTACACGACTACTAATACACGACTTACTCTACCAGAACAGCAGTATAAAGACGTGGTTGTAGGACGGACTTCTTGGCATGTTCTCGCTGAATGCTCACTGGCTTGAACGCATCATGAAACGACAGTGTTCTAAAGTTAAGTCTGTGTCAGAGTCTTTTGAAGAGAAGAAATTATTCAAATCAGGTTAATAACATGACAATTGAGCTGAGTATGATTCAGATTTGAGGGGATTGCAGGTAAAAAGTCACAGTCAGACGCAGAGTGACACTGTGAATGAAAAACAAAGCTGATGCCTCCAATTTTAGACGCTGTGTGAGTGAATCAGGTTCAGAGTTGTGACACTTCGCTCTTCCAAGCCTTCACTCAGGTAAATAAGGACAAATCTGGTGTGTTTTTTTTAAAGCGCCACCTTAAATTACCTCTGAACATTCATGCTGAAAGCTTCATTATCTGCTCAGTGGAATGTGAAATGTGCCACGTCACACACCTTCAAACCATGTCGAGTGTGAGGCGCTCAGCTCTGCGCTCCTCACCTGTGAAACTAAACGGCTCCTTTTCTTCCTGTCACGATTGTGTGTGCGACTTATCTCCGATGTGCAGCTGTGGAGAGAGCAGGTATATTTTTATTCCTGGTATCTGTGAGGGAAGGATCCGGCAGGTGGAGTCCTGACGGTGGCTCCTGGTCTGCAGAGCATGTCGGCTGTTGTTGACGACAGTGCTGGATGAGCTTGGGTCTATCTGAGAGAGGACACAGTCAGTGTGTCTGACCGTCACTCATCACACTCAGGTCACTCACTGTGGGAACAATGTTTATCATTTGCCTTAGCTTTTCTTTTCCATGTGTCTTTGCTGCTGAGCTCGTTATCGGCCCGTGGTCACGCCTCGCCGGTGGCGTGGCAAAGCTGTGCTGCACTGCTGGTCAGTGTCCCTGCTGTTATTTGGCACCAGGTAGCAGCTCTTTGATGTGCCCCCCCACCTCCCTTTTTAATTTTTTTTTTTTTTTTACCAGTTTCGTTGTTTCCAGTTCCCACAGTGCACCACAGGCCCTGCTGCTGCCGACCCCTGCTGTTTGCCTGGCAGGACTGCAGGTGGACTTCTGACGCCTCTGATACAAATGAGTCGTCTCTCAAGTCGGGGGTTGGAAGGATCTGTGTCCGTCAGTAGACTGCAAGCTCACTTAAGATGAAGAAGGAGACAGCTCTGAGATCGAACTCATAATCTAGTATAAGGTAAGATGTTCCTTTACTAGTCCCACAACTGGGACATTTACAGTGTTCCAGCAGCAAGATCAATGGTGGGTAAACAATATAAACAAGAGAAGTACAGAACAATTTAACTAGATTGTTGATACTTTTTATAATTTGTAATTTAATTGTAGAGAATTGAAAATCCTGATATTCACCATCATCATTAGGTCGATGATTTCTGGTTTACAGTCAAATGTTTCGACAACTATTGATGAATTACCTTGAAATTTGGTTCTGACTCCCCTCAAGTTAAACTCTGGTGATCCTCTGGCTTTTTATTTAGTTTATGTCAAATACTTTATGACCAAATACCTTCAAAACTAGTGACCTTTAAATCATTCTCAGCTGAACATGTCTGAACTAAAACGGTGAATGTGACAAACCTACCAGACATAATGACATGAAGGTTCATTTATTTGTCATTTTCCAACACAGGGTTGCACAATGAAATGTGAATCATAGTCCTTTCATACTAGATATAGAATATATACTGTATGCAAAATAATAGATTCGATTTAAAAAAATAAAACGATGAATGCAGTTACTTATACAGAAACATACTTATATGCACATTAACCTATACATGTATACCTCCCATGAAGTATGTACACTATGCATATGTCAGTGTAAACTTGTTGTGTTGTTCTGGCAGTAAGAGGGAGACAACAAAAAACAAAAAACAGTGCCTTGTGCCTCATGTGACTGCAAACAAGCTATTAAACTAAATATGTAAGAAAAGAAAAAAGAATCAGCTGTAGAGAAGCACAGACAATGGCCCAGTGATGGAGAGCATCCCCCCCAAGTAACTTGCCCAACACTATATAAGTATATAGCTTTATTTTTGATCTTTCCACAGAGACCTGTCCTCACAGATACTGTAGAAGCCTGGTCGATGGGGACCAGTGATGTGTGTGTGGTCTCAGCCTCCTGCTGCAGAGTCCTCCTGTCCTGGGCCATGACAGTATGTTTCCAGTCAGGATGCTTCCTGTTGCAGCTCTGTCAAAGTGGAAAAGAACCTGGCACATGGATTTTTCCTTCTCAGGAAATCTAACCATCTCTGGCCTGTCTTTCTCACGCTGAGACGACCATGACAGCTTCTCTGTGATGCTGAGTCCCAGGAAACGTACTGGTGCTTCCTCAGCTCCATTGATTTAGACAGGCCTGAGTCTTTACCGCCTGTTTTCTAAAGTCAACAATCAGCTCCTTGGTTTGTCTGACACTGAACAGGAGGGCTTTCTCTGTCTAACACCCATTTATTAAATACTTTGGTTTATGACCAAAGACCTGCACAACTAACGACAAGCTCATCAGCTTTAGCTGGACATTGTGTTTAATGCTAATTATAGTAGCAAGCAATAGCAATGCTAATATGCTAAACTAAAATGATGAACACGGTGAACTTTCTACCTACGACACATCAGCCTGTCGGCATCACTGTCATGAGGCTGCTGAGTGCAGCTGTGTGGCTGTTTGGCTCCTCGTCTTTGCTAAAGGAAAACTGCTGCTGTTGGTCTCTTTCAAAGACCAAGAGACACAACACTAAGAGTGATTCACTTCAACTGTGCTGTCTTCAACTGCATCCTGTTTCTATGTTTTGGGCTGAATCAGGATTCCAAGTGCTTTTTGTCCCTGCTCAGCCATTTGGCTCTGTCTGACACCTTTTCTCTCTTGAACGCTTCAGATTTGCTCTGCTTTGCATTACAACAATCAACATTCAAAAGCTGCAGTCAGCAGTCAGGACAAACCTCAGGTTCGCTCACTACGACGTGTCATAGTTCATGTCACCAGCCTGTGACTCATAGACACTGGGTTTGGTCATGAGTGTGACAGAACATGATAAAAGTATAATATTCCAGTTATTCTTTTAATTGTGGTGAAAACTGAGACAATTAGCTCATGAATACTGAAAACATTCAGGTGCTTCACAGATATTTGTTGGGTCCTGGGACACCCAGCTTGAAGCTTGAAGGGACATTGGGAAGCTGTGGTCAGGCAGGCTGTGAGTGCAGGCTGCAGGTTTGGAACCCCCTCCTCTGTGATCAAATACCAAACATTGGTAATGACCCCTCCTTGCACAGGAACACTGTGTGCTCACATGACTGTGGTGAGTACAGGAGGTCACAGCTGATGCAGAACCTGGGTCTTGTAATGGATGTTCATCATGGACAGTTTAGGTAATAACTTCACTGTTAGCTATCTTTTCTGAATAGTTATGGATAAACTAAAGGCTAAACAACCTGTCTGATTGTCTGAGTGCTCATGTCTTCAATCCATGATCTCAGCACTTGATTTGCTACAATGTGATCAATATAGATAGAAATAAAGGCTTTACCAACAAAAAGCAACTTCACCAAAACTCCAATCAGCAAAAGTACTGTCAGACAATGAATAATACTCTGTCAGCCCGACAGTGAAACATGGTGGTGGGTGGATTCACACTGCAGCAGCATAACCACACCAAAAACACCTCAAAACATTACAGGAACAATTTAAAGACCAAAGAAGACCAAGAAGTTCTGACTGTCACCTGACATCCACATCCAACATTCATGTGGATGCTGAGACAGCAGACTGGCCTGTGGTGGCCAAAGAGTCACATGACTCTCAGATCCTCCAGTCATTGTGAAGCAGAATGTGCCAGCGTTGGATTGTTCCCCCACTGTTAGAAAAGGTGAGCTGGGACTAGACCGTTGTGAGACAGGTCAGTTTGACCCTCAGTTTGACTGAATTAAATACTGATGGGATGTTTTCCAGCTCGGGTGTGAAAGACTAAGAACAAGGTGTTGGAGTGAGTGTAACTGAGTTTAGGTTTAGGTTTGATGAAGAGGCTCGAGTCAAAGCTGGCCCCCCCTCGGCCGGTGCCTCGAGGAGAGGACTGATATGACTGGGTGGCGTGGCTTCACTGAACATATTCTTCATGACACAGCCAGGTTTCTAAAGACAGAATAAATCAATATAATGATCAGATATGAAATGGTTTAATAATGTGTCTTTAGATGACAGACAGTTGATGCGCTTCATTTCCCTGTGTTTTGTGCTGTTGCTGTTGTTGTTAAACTTCATGTTTGGTTGCTTTCACAGTGGCTGTGAGTGAGGTCAGAGACTTGTCAGAAAGCTGAACTGGTTGGTGGTGGACCATGGGATTCTGCTCTGGGCGATGCTCCCCCCCCCCCTCTTGTCCCACCTCTCCTCTCTTCTCCCAGTCCGTCTTCATCTCATCCATCAATCACCGCCTTCCTTCCTGCCACACACTCACTCTTCTTCCCATTCACAAAGCAGGCCTGTCTTTCATCTCTCTGTGTTGGTCATCTCACAGCCCCCCCACACCGTCCTCCTTCTACCAGATGAGTCAGGACCCCCTGTTGGCTCTGGCTCAGACTCCCCCCTGCTCAGCACTCTGCCAGCATCTGCTCCAGTCTGAGACCAGGAGAACTGTGGAGTCTGCATTTCAGAGGGTTTGTGATCAGTTTACTCTGTGTCATTTGTGACCCCACATTGATTAAGTACATTAAATGATTTCAAGAAACTCTAAATAGTAAAGAAAAAAAATACATCCAATATGGCGTGAGGATCACATGCACAGTACATTTCATGATATGTGAATCTGAGGAGTGGCTGTTAATAGAAGAATCAATTCTGACTGGTAATTACATTTAAAAGGTAATAAGGGTGAGGTACATCGTTTCCAAAATCTCTTCAAAATAAGTGAGTTGTGTGTAAGAGGTTGTGTGAGACAGATGAAAGCAGACGATCAGTTACTCTGTGATGAGCTATCAAGTCTATTTCCACTTTATTTTCACTGATGATGGAACTGCAGCCGGAGGGCGGCATGGGAATCTGAGCCCAGTGCTGTTCTTCTGTTTTCACTGGCTCCCACATGCATATTAATAATAATGATATTAATCTATGATACTGAATGTGCTTCAGTCAGCACAAGAGACATTTTGATTCAAAGCAGATTTCTTGATTTGTCACACCAGAGAACATACAGGTGGAACTAATACCATCAATGATGGCTCTTTAGCATTAAGTGTTCCAATAAGGCCTTCCAGTGGACCAGCATGCACCACATCACAACTCTTAGACAGTCTCACCTCTATGAATGACATCGTCATTAATGTTGTTAGCAACACTTTTGCTGTTCCTGCTGTGACAGTCAGAGTATGTGCTGCAGAAAAGTGAGTTTTCACTTGATACTCGACACTCTGAGATGTGCTTACAGGGAAAACACAGAGCATTATCTGCTTCACAGTTGGCTCTATCTCAATTACCTTGAGAATAGGAAAAGTAGAAACCTCTCCAGACCTCTAGTTGTTCACATTACAAGTCAAATGTATGATACAATGAAACTGACTGCATGATACTGACGTAGCTTGCTTAGATCACCTCGACTCACATGCTCATTTACAGTATGGGTGAAGTTGGCAGATCTGCCTCTGTCTCTGAGTCCTGAGGCCACTGCTGCATTATTCATCAACAAGAAAACTAGAATTCTTGTTGGAAACAGTGGAGGGCGCCCAAGAGGCTCCAGTATTGATTTATATATTAACAGTCTGTCAAATAAGCCAACAGTAACTTTAATAACTAAGATTTTGCTTGTGTAAAGTTCTTAAATGACACAAACCTTTCCTGCAGTGCAACGTTCTGTCAGTGCTGAGTCGTGTGTCTGTCTGTCTGTCTGTCTGTCTGTCTGTCTGTCTCCTGTCTGTCTGTCTGTCTGTCTGTCTGTCTGTCTGTCTGTCTGTCTGTCTGTCTGTCTGTCTGTCTGTCTGTCTGTCTGTCTGTCTGTGGTGCAGAAAGTGCACAGGTATGTTAGAAGAAGAACACTCATCACTGCAGAGGCCTTCTCATCATCCATCAGTTTGTATTCTAAACAGCATAACTAATGTTTTCTCTGCTTCTTCGGTCTGCCATGAAGTTTGTCTCCTCAATCATAAGTCTCAGTACAGAAAGCAATTACAGCACTTTGCCTGTTATCCACAGCAGGGTTTTTTAATGTGATAGTATATGAATGGATAGAGGAGAGTGTCAGTGTTTCACAGATGTATGAGCCAAGGAAATAAGTTAAGAAAATATAGATATTACAACATGGAGACAATGCTTTTATTATTCCTAAGTTTTAGAACTGCACTTTCCTTGATGCTTTGGAGGATGTCAATAGGAGGATAATGTTGCCATTGATTGTTAGTTAGCTTGGGCGACAACATATTCTAAATCCTGCCTGTACTTTGTTGAAAGTTTTCAATTTGGCACCATTGGATTACCTTGATAATGAAGACAATTTTAAATGGATGAAGCAGGTCACACGTTATCTAAAGCTGTATGGATCATATCTGTGTGTTTGGATTTCCATGAGTAAAGATTTACAGGTTGGTAAATCCCTACTCACTGAGCAGCCGCACCACACGAAGAAATTCATACAAATATGATGGTGGTGCTAAACTAATCAGCAAATCAACAAACACATACCCATGTTGAAGAAGAGAGCCTCTTCATTACCGTTCGATGGTGTGCAGAGAGTCTCAGTGCTGAGACTGATCCGGAGCCTCTCCAGCCTGAAGCCACTTTATAATGCTCTTATAATGTTGGATCTGAGACCTGAAAGCTGCCTTTTACACACACAAATACATATTTGCATACACTCACAAACAATACAGTCGTTTGGATGAGCTGCTTGTCACATGTGAGCAAGCTGGGCACAAACCTCATTTGCATGTGCTTTTCTCAACCTCACTATTAGGCAGGTATCATGTATGATCATTGGTTATAGAGCACAAATGAAATGCTGTTTCACATCTAAAATACAGACATTGAAATATATAAAAAACAATATCACATATAATTTCAGATTATCCAGTGATACCACGTATCTCCTGTCTTAGTGTTCATTTAAAAATTTAAATGCTTTACTTTTAAATCCTTTTAAATTCTTAAACACAGTCTCATTTAAAATCTGAGTGAGCTCTCTCATTCATGTTGACAAATCAATGAATGCATGTCAGTTTATAAATGTCAGTGGTGCTGCTGACATTTATAAACTGCCATGCATGGCCACATTCTGCAAAAGGAACACACAAGACAACTGATCATAAATCTCCATAACTTGATACAGTGTTATATATAATATGTCTTCCTCTAGGTGTCACCGACTGAATGAAGCATTGTCAAAACACCATTGCTTTCTATCTAACCACATATGGGCTGTGTCTTGATGCCCAATATCAAGAACATGCAAATGAATTTAATTTAGAAAGAGAAAAAGCCTCAAAAGGCTTTAAAAAGTGAACATCATACAACACCTCTGAGAGGGGGTGTCACTCTTATGACCATGAGGATAAGTTCACACTTTAACTGGTCTGTCTTCAAACATTAGTCAGGCGTCATGTGATCATTGCTTCGGCTAAGCTTGGACATTAAACTCTCTCTGAAGCACTTTCATTGTAAAATCCAGTTCACATTCCAAAGTTTATCTGAAGCTGTGATGAGGCCTCAGTCAGTCAGATAAACCAGTATCCTCCAAAGTTTCTGTCTTTTCACTATAAAACTCCCTCCTCTGCAGCTCAGCAAGCCAACACTGTGTGGGGAAACAAAGAGAGACAAATAGTGCTAAGCTACCTTACTGGCAAATATTGTGTTTTAGAGCGAGGCCAAGAAACAGTATGAGAGAGGCAGATGGACCTTCAGAGTCAGACGGAGAAAGTCGAGCAGACGGAGCAGATGGCAGAAGGAAACAGCTACTTGAGTGGAATCTTTTGGAATCTCATTCTGACACAGTGGCAGCTGCTTTCTTGGCCCCCAGCTAGCACGGGATAAATTAGCCTAAAAACCAGGCTAATGTGACCTAAAAGCAGGCTTAATGTGCCAAAAGGTGATGTGACCCCCACACATGACCCAAACCCTGCTGAAGATCTGGAGCTGCACTCACACATCCTGATCGTATGCTAAGAAAAAAGATTGTTTACAGGCGGTATGGTTGACCTTGGAGCTGGTGTGGACCATCATAAGCATCTCAGTGTCAGAGAGCAGATGACAGACAGGCCCTC
>JBBMOC010000232.1:88545-123545 GCA_037975185.1 Centropyge bicolor | reverse complement strand
CTGCCGTCCACGAAGCTGTGAGCAGAAAAATATTCTCAGCCACAGGTTCCCATGAGCTGAAGCTCTCCACTGTGGTGTACGTGTTCACACATGAATAATGCAGACGTGCTTGTTGACATCTCATTAATTGATAGGATCCACCTGCTCGCCACCTTCAACCTTCCTGGCGTGGATAAATGAGAGAATGAGGTGCTCCATGTTAAAGATGAGGCTACTTAAACAGCATTCTGTCACACACAGACACACACACACACACACACACACACACACACACACACACACACTGATAGATTGCTCCTAATTCAGTCCTACTTCTCAGCACAGACGAGCTGAATGCATTCATCCTGAGCTGGCAGGTGGATCATTGCTAACTTACTCTGGTTGGATTTTACCAGTTACAGAGGTAGGAACAGTTATTTCAAATAATAAATAGACATATGTGTCATGGCTGGATTGGGTTCATCATCGTGACTGCACAACACAGGGCTCGTTCACCCTCTGGTCCCTTCGTACACGTAACGAAGGCGGATCATTCCAGATGCCAGAAATGCTAACGCGTGGAGGGATGTTGCCTCCAGTGAACGGCCTTGTTTAACAAATGCCAGCAGTTTTAAAAAGGTCTGAATTTTGCCTCCAAGAAAGCAGTTTTGCTCTGAGAAAGCATCAGACAACAGGAACAGGAAGTGAAATGTTTGTGTTAAACTTCACAACCTAATATTCTTATTTGAGTCATTCTGAGCTGGAGAAAGACTTATTTACAGTTTCTGCCACATGTTCTACAGACATGATTCCCATTCAAAGTACAGAGGTCCACTGAGGCACAGAGGCTTTATTTGTTCACCTTTTCATTTAGAATGGCCTTCAAAGCCAGCACAGCTGAGCAAACAAACAAAACGGAGTCAATCACAGACAAAATGATTTTCCTTAAAACATGACTTTACAACATGAAAGACTTCCTAATTCAAAAGAAGAGAGACAAAGCCCACATCTTTCTACAATGTCCAGACTGTTGGAATTTGTCCGTCCATACGTTTCCTAATCACATTTCATGTTGTTTTATGTTCATGTGCAGAGCCTCATGTCTTGTAGATGCACATACATCAAAGTGTCCGACGAGAGAGAAAGGGGATTTTCTGGGGTGTTTTTTTTTATCTAAATAAATAAATCCTGGCTTTCAACACAGCCTGAGCTGCTGAACAGATATATTGATTGAATCAAACTATCAAGTCAGGAGATTCCTCCCGTCCCATCTCCTGCTGCGGTGGTGAGCACTGGCACATCGGCACTGGACCGTCAGCGTGACACCGTCAGCGTGATGAGTTACTTTGAGGCAGACAGTAGCTTTGTGGCCAAAGTCTAATGTTCCTTTTCCATGTTATATTATATATAGTTGTGCATTCTATATTAGATATTGATGCGCTTTAGCTTAGCTGTTGCACTTCACTATTTGGCAAGGCTTGAACTATGAAGCTGCTCCAAGCTGCTAATGTGAGGTCAGATTCAAACACAAGTTTATAACATCCAAAACATTATACATATGTTTCATTGAAGTAGTGACGACTTGTGAGTTGTTCAACACAGCCATATGGCCATATTTACCAATATTTATGTAACAGATATATAGTTTATTTAGAGGCTCACTTTGGAAACTGCAGCCCGTTGTTGTTACAGTCAGCTGCCATCTTTCCATGGGACCAGTGTTCTATCTGTGAATTCACTACTAAACATCGTCTTTGTATGAAACACTCTGGATCAGTCTATAGGCTGGATTAAGAGCAGTCAGTTCCACAGCTCACATTTTAGCTTTTTAAAGTCCCTCTGATTTCCTCATTGTTGCTACAGTTGGATGTTACAGCTTTATGTTGAAGACTTTCAACCCTGGTCCAATAGCACTATACTGTAGTACTACTGATACATGGTTATAGCACACCTGTCAAAGTATTACACTCAAACAGCCTTTTACAGACTTCCTACACTACAGACATGAGAAAAAAAAATCACCAGTCATCACTTCTTTCGCCCCCACTTCCTGTCATCTCTCAGCTGTGGAGTTAATGATAAAATGTGAAATGTGTTATTGTTTGGATTGGTCTACCACTTGGATCCAGACATTCATGGTTCCCAGAGGGTCCATCCTGCTAATGTTGGTGAAGTTTTGGATTTGTCCTCTAGTGCCATCATCTGGTCAACATGTGTATTTGTCCAAGCAAACACCTGCAACACTAATGACATTCCTGTCAGCCTCAGCTCCTGTTTGTGCTTTTATTCATTTTATTCTCTCACGTTTCCTGTCAGCTGATACAGACTCATATAGAATCTCAGCACAACCATGATGTCTGTGTCCGTTATCCGTGACCACGATGCTTTAAGACGTCTGTAACAATGTGCCTTTGTGGTAAAGAATGTGGCCCTTTGACAGCTGCTCAGACCTTCTGATGTGAGAGAGATAAGCTGCTCAAGTTGTGCTCATGCACATGCACACACACAGTGTGTGGCCACTTGTATGAATGGCTGCTCAGGCCACTCTTTGATTCTGCGGGGTGATTCAGTTTGGCACTTAACAAGAAAAAAAAAGAGGGCGATGGCGAGGTTTGAAAAAAGAAAAAAAAAAAAAGCAATGGTCAACAATAGTCAGTGTGTGGAGAGAAGCTGCTGCCTGCAGGCTGAAAGAAACCGCTCCGGCTCCCGAGAGAGACGTTCTCTTTTAAAGCAAACTAGCGTCTAATTGGAAACATCACTGGGGTCAATATCATATTGAGGATCTGCCAAAGAAAACGCTATGTTCCATTCCTCAAGGCCTGGACAGATGGCTTTTCCAATTCAGCTACCACTGTGGCAGCTCGAGACGCGAAAACCACAATGAAAAAAAAGATTTGAGTTATGCATTTGTATTGATTGAGCACAAGAATGACTCAATACAAGCTCACTTCTTTTAAGAATTACTCTTTTATAATAGCTTTTAGAAAAACAAAGTAAGACCCAAAAACAAAGACGTATTGACACCCACTCATAGGAACTGATGTGGTGTAAAATATCATTTAAAATGCATCTACTGTGGGTCGAATGCACTGCGCACATCTCTCTCATGTGCTCCTGTATAAAATGGACGTGTTATCAATGTGCTGTTATATCAGTGCTCTTCCTCTGTTGCAGCTTTCATACTGACTTCTATCACCTCGCCTGTGTGGATGCTGCTGCTGCTTTGTTTGCTCAACGCAGTAAAGCATTTTAAAACTTCATGATGTTAGTACCCATAACTCTTTCATCTTCGCCGTTCAAATTAATGAAAAAGAAAATTATTTCAGAATTTGTTTGATTTTTATCTTTGCTTAGCGCAAGTAGGTGTGTTCACGAAATTTAATACTAAACAAGCAATCTTAGGTAAATTTAAGAACAAACAAAAAAACAAAGTAAAAATCCTCTGAATGTCGGTTTTGGTCGGCACATGACAACATTGTAGTCATCAAGCTAATTCCTGACGTCGGCAAAATGGTGACATCAGAATAAATAGAGCCAGAAAGAAGAGAAGTTTCACCATCAAAAAAAAATTACACAAATAAAAAATGAATCAGTATATTTGAGTTCAAAGTGAACGTCAGCACACATCCCTCATTGCACAGGAAAACTGTGAGCACTGCAGTTATTGGGTCTATAAACTATAACAGATGTTTACAGGTCATAGATTCACTGTTCTTTTCTCCTCCAAATCAGTTTGGCTATCCTGGCGATTTTCTTTATAACCTTACTGATTGTAACTTACAGATTGTGTGATAAAATCAAGAAAGCCAAACATCTACTCTCCAATGAATTCACACCTGATGAGATCTCACTTCCCCAGTAGAAAGTTAGATAAATTCATAATTAATGGATTTGTTTAATCAGCACCTTTAAACTGTGCAGATAATCCAGTAAAATACCTCAAAATATTACGATGCATTATTCCTCCACTAAAAAACCACATGTTGTATTTTACAGTCGAGTCACCTCAGTGTGTGGCTACAAGCTGTCTGTCTTTCTACTCTGACACTGGGAAAATAAAACTGTTTTATTAGTATGTGAAATTGAAGTGACTTTCATTCATGTGCAAATGAGCTTGGCAGCAGAGAAGCTGCTGAGATATGTGAAGAGCTCCCGGTGTATTCCTCCGTCCCGCTGCTCAGTGGAAGACGCTCGTTAGTCCACATGTCTGCAGTGACCTATTGATGTGCTCTGACATCCCACTCTGAGGTGTGTGTGTGTGTGTGTGTGTGTGTGTGTGTGTGTGTGGGAGGAGGCAGAGTGACAGCTGACAGCCCTGCAGGCAGTCAAACAGCAGACTCCCTGTGGTGCTGCCTTCCTCCAGTCAGCAGGCTCTGACACACACTCAGCCAGCCAACCAGCACTGCCCATGCTCTCTGCTCTGCTCTGTGCTCTTCATGTGTGTCAGTGCCCATCGCTCTTCATTCGTCGGCCCTCGTCTGCTCGAGCTGAGGCTCAAAGAGGCAAAAACTCAAAGTGTATGTGAGTGGCATGCTTTAAAAATGGATGTGTAATAATCCTGAAACAGCGCCGCAGTGAACGCAGGTCCATCGACCATCAACCGTCAAATAACTGAAGGGATCAGTTACAGTGAAATACATGTTGTCCTGATCCAACACATGGCAGCACAGCCATCATCGTGACTCCATCATGACTACACTGTAGTAAAGGCTCTTATCTTCTCATGTCACTCACCTCATTTCCTTTACCTCACTTCCTGTCCTTTCCTCATTGGTTGCCTCTCATCATGTTCACCTGTGCACGTCCATTCATTCAGTCTCTCACCTTCTAAGGGGGGGGGGCACTGGCAAAGGCTGGTTTCACACTTTTATTTTTCACATTGACATAAATGTAGATCTGTATTTATCCTTATCTTTATTAAAGACAACATTAAATGGACTTTGCTTTCTGTCAGAGCCATCAGTCCATGTGTGTTTCTGTTGTGCATTAAAATGAAGGATTGGAAGTAAATCAGCATATTCTCTGCGTCATCACGTCTCCTGACCCATGAACCCTGAACCCTCTCCTCTTTAACACACATGATAAAGACCATCTCTAACAAACATTGTCTTATAAGTGAGCTTAGACAACAAATAAACAAATAAAAAAACTTACTTGTATTAATGGAAACCTGACAGGTTATTAGTTCTTTCATTAGATTTAGAAGAAAGAATAAATATGGGCCACATTTAAATTCACTTTGTAACAAAGCATCACAAAGGCAATGACCTCACCAACAGTTTCAATCTGCAGAGTGTAAGTCAGAACATCTGCTCTGCACAAGAGCACAGACAGAAGCTGCTTCACCTCTTGAATCTATAAGGATGATGGATCATGAAAAAAAACTAGTTGGCAACAACAGCATATGTTTTCTGTTCTCTGACCTGTCACAAAGCTCTCATGGTCAAATACCAGGCAGCTTCAATGATCAAACAGATCAAATACGTTTCACAGTAAATGAGTTTGAAGCTTTGTTGTGTAATGTCTGACTACAACTACAATACACAACATATTTACAGCATCAAATCCTGAGCAACACAAGCTTATCAGAATGTTATGAGACCACAGAGTAGACAGCTCCGGGGTTAGTAAGAATCCAGCCAACATGAGCGTCCTGGTGAAGTCCTCTCAGGCCTGGTTAAGCTCGGGGTTTGCTCCTCTAGTCTTGAGACTAACATCATGTGGCACGGCAGCAGCAGCAGCAGCTTCGGTCCTCAGGCGCAGTATTGAGTGTAGCCCCATCAGGTTTCGGCAGCTCTCGAAGCTCAACACACAGTCGCTGTTGTGCTGCATGTAAAACCCAGGAACACTGGTATATTGAGTGAGCTGTCGGGCGTCCTGTGTGGACAGCCTGAGTGATTCACTGACCAACATGTGTATGTGCTCCACCAGATGTGTGAGACACAGACGCTTTGAAAAGTCAAGCTAAATTCTCTTGTCTTTTACAAATGAAACAATGCATGTTAGCAGCTGAAGGTGTTGGTGTGGAGTGACAACTGTCTCACAGTGGCAATCATTGGAATCAGTGTTAATGGAAGAATTGTCAAATATGTCATGACATATTTAGCATTTAGCGAAAATTTGATGAAATGCAAACCTGCAAATATACCATTGTATCTCCTAGTTTATTGTCATAGTTGAAGAGATATTTGAAAAAGCAGCTCTGTCACGACCTGGTTTCTTCTAATGCACTCCCACTGATGACGTTCATACCTATAACTGAACAGTACACATCAAATGTTTATGATGTAGATGTTTGGAATGATCTGTAGCAGGCACATAGCATTTCATCAACCACCAAAATTCTTTTAAGAAATTACTTTTTTGAATGAATATATCGACTCTGAAACAGATATGAAAGCAGCTTTGATCCGTGCAGACGTCCAGAGGTCACATCACCTACAGGACACATTCACATAAAGCCATTCTTTCTGCAGGTATGTTGCTATGAACCAGCTCACTGATAATGTTACGGGCCTCTGGTCTGAAGGCCAGCGCAACAAATAAAGTTTACCTGTAAAATGCAGGTGAAGAGATGATGAATTGAGGATGCAGCAGTCGCTGTCTTTCTCCAATTATCCTCTCATTTATTAAACACACACACCAAATATAAAAACAACATTTATAAACGATGAACATCAGGCCCTAATAATAACTTCCATGTATTAAACATAATAACAACATACACATTTCACTCACTCACTCACAGTAAAAACTAAAGAAAAACCACTGACACACAGTATAAATCAAAATGACTATTTGGTCCATCTACACTTGTCTGCTGACATTCATTATACACATTCAGGGGTCCTGACGCACATCGATTACAAAAAGTATTTGGCGACTGAAATCATATAACCAACGGAAACTACTGTTAAACAACTACTATTTACAGATTTACATATGATCATTAACTAAACAAAGGAGGAACAGGAGCCATAAAACAGAAATTCATTCATTTGATAAACAATGGGGATCTTTTCGCGGGCGTGTGACGCCACCGCTAGCTAGCAAGCTAAAGTACGAACTCTTACTCTAAAAATATCACATTTAATAACCAACACACGCCTCCAAAACTTCCAACAACATAAACACACAGACCATAACATCGTAACCGTTGCATTAAAGTGTCTTTTTTCACTCTACAGACCTGTAAAATGCAGGTGAAGAGATGATGAATTGAGGATGGGGCAGTCGCTCTCTTTCTCCAATTATCCTCTGACGAGCAGCGGGCAAGGTGCTCCCTTACTGACCTCCCCCCAGAGCAACCAGAGCAAGCGCGATGGTTCCACCCCCATTAATCCACACAATAAACGTCAGAAATTAGTATAATCACTAAACATATTACAACAAAATTATCTGTGTAAACATAAACATGAATATGTACAATAAAGTTCATTTATAAAAATAATTACAATTCAATAATAGCACATAAATGTGGCCAACCTTCCTAGGTGTGTCACAATAACATGCTTCAACATTTAGAACAAAGTACTGCATCACACAAAGTAAAACTCATTAGTGTGTGAGAGATTTGATGGAGCACTGCATAACTGTGTGGAGGAGCAGAACACATGAATACAAGCAGAGAAGAGAAGACTGAAGCACAGAGACGTTGCTCTTCAGGCGTCCAGACGGAGCTGTGATGGGGCACTTCAGGCTGGAGTGCTGGGCTCTTCAGGGTGCACGAGGTGAAGCAAGGCTTTCCAGCCATTCATTGAAGAGAACATGTAACAAGAAGTAATGAAAGGTGGGGAGGGCTGGGGGGGGGAGGGCTGGGGGACTGACAGAGGGTATGGGACAGGAGGAACACAATGAGAGAGCTGGAGTGATTGAGGAGAGGAACAAAGAAAGACTCAATTTACTCATTGCAAGATGAGAAATTAAGATAGATGTTCTATGACAATTATGTGTCCTATAAGTAATGCAAGTGAGCTCATTAGCTGAAGGGCTGGGTTTTCCACACCGGGCCTCTCCACACTCTGTGTCAGTGCTCTTAAATGAATGGCTTTAGAGGTTTTAATAGAGACACCACACACAGCTCAGCCAGTGAGAGTCCACTCAAGAGTGCTGTTTTATAATGGCCCCATTTGGACTCATTACAGGCAGTACCTTTTAATGCATGGTGTTGTACTTAAGTAAAGGTAAGAGCCAGGCTTTGTTGCACAGGAGTGACTGCATTGTCAGGCTATTGTGCTGTCAGGAACAAAAAGGTGCTCTATTAATGTCAGTGTGTGACAGAAAATGGATTTTGAGTGCATGGGGTCTTCATGGCTAATAGGAGGCCAATGTTTAGTGTGATTCCCATAATGGCAGGAGTCCTTTAAAGGCAGACATACACAGAGTTGTTAGGACAGGTTTGGCTGTTATGCGTAAAAAGCAGATTTTGCTTTTGCTTGTGTTCACATTAATACAATGTTACCCTATGGTGTTGAACAGCCTGTGAAATACAGCTGCCGGTCAACAAAACCTCTCATTATGACAGTTTGACTGTCATTGATTTTTCTGTTATCACACTGTGTTCTCATGATTGTCATATCCTTCCAAAACCAACCCTGTTTCCTGGAAATGTTCCTTTTATTTCACTAAAATGTTTCCCCAATTATATTGTGATGGAAAATATATTCGCTGCCTGCTTTATGTTCACATGCCATGTTTATGGACTGAATTAAGCTGTACATGTATTTACTGCAGGAGGGGGTTAGGGTGGAGGTGGGGGGGGTACAAAGAGCAGGACAACACAGTCCAGGCTTCACATTCAGTCTCCCAGCTGAGGTCAGATTTAGACAGCACAAAGCATTTTGGTTGAGGGCAGGGACAAAACATGGGTTTGGTTAATTGTTAATAAAAATGGCTTCAAGTCACTTTGGACTTTTTTATATTAAACCCGACCATGACCTTTCTCTAATTTGAACCAAGTGTTGAAAACTCCTAGCTGTATAACATAAAACATAACAGTGCTGTAGTTGTCAGAAGTGAACATCAAAGAAGGAGACTGGATACTTGAGTCAAAAACATAATTTGACAAAATGATTTCTCCTCAGGGTCCATTAGTAGATCTGTTCTGAAGCTGGGATCTGACAACAAATCCTGTTCACCAGCAGATGGTGTTTGACCATCACTGAATTAGAGACATTCACATTCACTTTCCTCTGTGCACTTAGAAGAATTCTTACCCATGTCAGCTTAAAATGTGGGTTAAAAGTTTAGTCTTGACCTTGAAAACAGCAGATAAACAAACAGTCTCATTCAGTAGCTGTAGCAGAAGAACTAAAAGAATGATGATAGTTTTGAATACGTCTCTACGTTGAAAGAACATAGAATTTGTGTACTTCTGTGAACAAATGGGTTTTCAACCTTTCCACCTACTGACGAGTTTAGACGAAAGATTTTTAATACCTGAAGAAATGAGAAAGCATAATCAGCAGAGTGGAAACACCCAGAGAATCTCCCTTTATCCGCGGACTGTCAGGACTTTTGGTCCATGTTCAGTCTGGTCTTGATAAATGAAAATGCCTGGGTTTGTGCCTCTCGTGTATTACATTGGATCTGTGTCACCAAGTCACACAAAGTCACACTTTGGAGAAATTGGTTAAAATCCCTATTGTGCCATAGATGGAATTTCTTTTCATACAGATGGTTTCATACAGTTTTCTAAGATTCTGGAAATACCTTCAGAACAATGGTAGTTGTTGTTAAGCCATCATTCGTGTGTCCTCGAGAAGACGAGCAGAGATGGGAGTTTGGAGATGTCCTGTGCTCGTTGGTGAGCTACTGGAGCTGCTAACATGCTAACATGCTAGCATCATTTACTAATGAAGACATGTATTTGTACCATAAGTCCTGTCTCACAACTGACTGCAGAGCGAGATGCTCAGGTCCTTCTCTGAAGCTTCATGAACTGTCATTAAAGCTGGTCCAGACAGGCAGGTAGAGGATGAACTGTGCTTAAGTTCAAACGAGTGTTATAGTAAAGTTCGACCACAGATAAACACCATAAATCAACAGTTTGACTGATATTCCCTTGAGTACGCACAAACATGATTTAGGAAAATAAATATAAATGGAGATATGTGTTTCTCTGTTTGCTCTGTGAATGAAGGTTTAGAAAAAGAAATCGTGGTCATGGTTAAAACAAACTGAAGAGGCTGGATGTGACATTGATCTCTGGTGTCAGACACGTTGTTCCTCCAGTGATCCACCTTCACCTCCTCTAACAATGGCACCACTTCTTTCTTCTGAGATAAAAGTCTCACTACAAGTGGCTGCTTGTCCTGGATTAGCGCTCTAAATTTAGACTGTGTTGAAGAGTGAATTAGAATATGCAGGACAATGACCCCCAGCCAGCCTGATGACATCTCCAGCCTGATTCCATCAAATACGAGCTGCTGTTGTAACGAAGCAGCAGAAAGGCTGGAACCAGTTTTAATAACACCCTGAGATGTGTTGTGACTGTCTTAGTTCTCACCTCACCTCAGAGCTCTCTGCTGCTCTCTGCTGCACATCAAGCCTGTTTGGATCTACATGTTTGTGTTTATTTTTCTTTGGGTTTTATCTCAATATTCCTACGACTGAATCTTCTGCCATCAAGAACACATCACTCATCTTTATTTCTACTCGTCAATAAGCACTATACAAAAGACACAAAGGCACAAGGTTATTTCCAGAATACGCTGGATATACTGCACTTTTTGATGCATTAACAGAACAAGACTACACTTCAACAAGATACATGATCAAATGGCCACAGCGCAGACTCAGTGCAGCCAAACGGAGGCCTCGCTCAGCCACAGTCCAGACCAGCTACTGCAGCCCTGCAGCCTCCAGGGGAGCGCACACACACACATACACACGCACACACACACACACATACACACACACAAACACACACACACACACACACACACACAAATACACACACACACACAAACACACACACACACACACACACACACACACACACACACACACACACACAAATACACACACACACAAACACACACAGACACACACACACACACACACACACACACACACACACACACACACACACAAACACACACACACACACACACACACACACACACACACAGACTACAAACAGGAACAGCTGGTCATGTCAATGCAATATACAACCATTAATACGGACGAGACATAGCTCATAGCTGAGATTGTAAGGGCAGCGTGTGAATATGCCACAACATGCTCTCTCTGCACGGTCAAACATGAGGGCAGCCATGACCCACAGCCGCCATGGAGATGACCCGGAGGAAGAGAGCGAGGCAACGCCACACACCTGAATACACACCTGTACCTGGGGCCACCCAGGAGGACACGAGGATCTCTGTCACACATGCTCAAGATCAACATGCTAACATGCTGGTATTTAGCAGATAGAATGTTCACCATGATCACCATTCTCATCACCAACATACATACATTAGAGGTGTATCTGTACAACAGCTGATGGGCACAGCAGCAGTGTTGCACATATTTGGCCATCAGTATTGGAGAGATGAAAATGCTCAGCAGATGATGTTCAGGGAGCACCACAGTTCTAACCAGTCATCCTGGGGCCAACATGAATGTCTGCACCAGGTTTCACAGCAATCCATCTGAAAGTCGTCCAGACATTTCACTAGAAAACAGACATGTCAATTTTTGACACGATGACACTAAAGGAAAAGTGGGTAGATCACCACAGTCAGAGGGTTCAGTGCATCTGTCTGTCTGGACAAAGTTTCATGGAAATCCATCCCAAAGGTTGTTGCAATATTTCAGTGTGGACCAAAGTGGACCAAAGTGAACCGACCCACAGTTAGCCTGGAGCTCTGCTTTCTAGGAAACTGTGTGATATGACTCAGTACTGGGGCCGGTCTAACTGCTGGCCTGTAGGGTAAAGCCTCATCAAGAGTTCTTCCTCACCAGCTCCTCACAGTGGCCGTCACTGCAGCACTGTGGAGACAGTGGATCCAGGATAGTGAGAGTCCACTACTGACCAAAGTTCAGAGCACACATGAAACAACCTCAGTGACCTGGCAATCCCAGGCTGAACCAGCCTTCTTATTACTGACTCATCTGACCTCCTGAGTGTCTGTGCTTCACACACTCATTACTTCAAGCGAGACTGTGTCTCACTAAGCTTTTATAACCTAAAAGTTATAAGCAGCACATTTAAAAAAAGGTTTTCTGCTGGGGAACTTTAGCTGGAAAGACAACACTTCAGAACCTGCAGACGTGAATCCAAGCCACCAGAGGAAGGATATACATGTGAGGGAATGTGGGTTAAACAGCCGGATGTTGTTCGCTCAACGGAAAAAGATAAGTGACTGAATGAGACATGCGAAGTCAGTGGGAGATTTCTGGAGAAACTTTTACAATCCTTTCACTGGATTATTTGTGTAATGGCTGCTGGAATCAGTGCAGTGGACTGAAGCCATTAACAGTGACAATAAGGTGGGTTGATCCAGTGGCTGAATGAGCACAGAACTTGATGCCCCCACCCCAGCACACCCCAGCAAAGAACAGAGCACTGGGCACTGTGGACTGGTAGAAGAGCTACAGGAGCCTGCTGCACACTGAAAAACCTGAGTCTGCTCTGAACCTTCTGAACAGAGCACTAGTCTGAGACCAGTCCAGGTTTTTGTTGATCTGACCTCTTGCATGAGTCCAGGGAACAGGGACAGGGACCTCTTTTTCTGGTAGTCCACCACCAGCTCTTTGGTGTCGCTGACATTGAGCTTCAGGTGATGGTTGTTACAGCCTGTTGAGGAAGCTTCCTGGACTCCTCCACGCTGTCTTTGTTGATGCACCCAACAATGGAGGAGTTGTTGGGAGTTCCATGACCTCAGTTCCACGATGTAGGCCGGTGCTGTTTGTCACAACCTCAGGGGCGCTGTCATCCAATCTGACATACTGTGGCCAGTCAGAGGGGTCGTCCCTGACCCACCATGCAGTGTCAGGATGCAGTGGTGTCGCCAGCAGCTTTTCTTCTTGGAGACAGGGTTGGCTGGTGTTGATTGTGCTGGAGAAGTCGTTTTAGATAAACAGCATGTCACTCATGTTAATCTGTCTTATACCACGTCCAACCAGCACATACATGTACCATTCTTCTTCATACCACTCTTCATATCACAAGTACACAGGATTTTTTTTCACATATATACACATTTTCAAACAAGGAAAAGTTGGCAATCTACTGGGAAATACCCACTTATATTTGGCAATTATCACTGGTGTAATGACTTTTCTTGTGGCTAAGCTAGCAGAGCTTACCATATGGCTTATGACAAACATAAAGCCTAAACATCGTTAGGCAAAATAATGCTAACTATATATCACAATGTCCTTTATTCACTTAATGTATGTCAAAGTAGAATATGTCAGTGGAACAACATTGGTAGGCTGTGAACATACGGAATGCCAGCAACCCCACAAAACTACAAAAGGCAACAACATATGCCAGTAAAGCAATTGTCATAAGTGCTCTGTGTCTGTCAAACAACAGCAACATACCACTATTCCAAGTAGCATCCACTGAGAATGGGCATGTGACTGTCATGACTAAGAAAAAGCGTTAAGTTACTTTTTTGCATTATGTCCTGTCTCATGTTGTCTCGTCATTTCCTGTTTTACTTTTGTAACCATCTCCCCTTTCGTTCCAGGTAACTTGCCCTTCCTCCTGTGTTTCCCGCCACTGTGATTGTCTGCCCCGCCCTGATTGTCTCCACCTGTTCCCCATTACCTCCTGTATATAATGTCTGTGTCTTCCCTTGTCCTGTGCCAGTTTGTCTTGTCTGTATAGTCCGTCATCCCACGCCTCATGCTCAGTGTTCTCTTTGTCAGGTCAGGTTTCCCTTTTCTTTTGATACTTTGTTTAACTCATGTCTTGTATTGCCTCAGCCTCGTCTGAGTGATTTTCAGATCAGTACTTTGTTTGGTTATCTCTGTGGAGTCATTTTCTGTTGTACTTTGTTATTGCCTTATCCTCTTAAGAGTGATTTTGAGTTTTGCCTTTTTTCATTAAAGATCTTTTATTTTGAAACTTTCGTCTTGTGGTGCTGCATTTGGGTTCAGATCAGACTCAGGCCTTGTCAGTGACACTAAAACAGTGTCACACCCGGGGGCACCAACAAGTGGAGAATAAAGAGAAGGATTCTAGGGGCCCAGAGAGGCCCCTAATACAACTATAATACTGACAAAATAATATGACACTCAGTAATAAACTTACAATCACATGTATTTCAGTGCTTCTCCTACCAACTAACTGTGTTGTTTTTCTTTTCACAAATATGGGAATGATAGGCAAAAATATCATAAATGCATAGTTTACAGTATCATACAGTACAGTATTTTACAGTATCAAAATTTTCTGCTGGCCACATGGCCAGCTGTTGGGGGGGAGGGGGGGTCCCAGTAACATTTCTTTTCATGGGGCCCAGAATCCCTGGCGGTGCCCCTGGCCACACCAGCAGAACGCCAACTGAGCAGTGGTATCAGCACCATATGATCAGCAAAATCAGCCATGGCACATGTCAGTAAGAACCGGCCACAGCCAAGATGCACCACTTCCAATCTGCACTGTCACTGAACCAAAAGTGGCACACTATCAGTTTCTCAATCTTGGCGGTGCTGCACACATTTGATGGCTGAGAACAGCAGCCTCAGCTGAATTTTCACGGCCATCAAACACCAAACGCTAAAAAGATTTACATGCGTCTTTGTCTCCCTACAAATGTGTGATTTTGTTTCATGAGCTGTAGTTCAGCCTGGCAAGTGGAAAATTATGAAGATGTGCAGCTATTTGAGAAGATGCTTTTCAAGACCGGAGGAATAAATGTCTGTCAGACGACGCTCTGAGTAACAGCCGCTGCCAAGTGGATCATAAGCTCTGAGTCATTTATGAAACTATGAGAGGCAGAAATGTGCTACAGCAGCCGACTCCACCTGCACGTCTGCCTCGTCTGTTAGTCTGCTTCTATGTGCAAGAGCACAGAACAGACTGAGTGAAATTCCATATATGTGTTCATATACCTGGCCAATGAAACTGACTCTGATGTAGAACCTCTGCATAACAACAGTCGCTTCGAGTAGATCAACCATCAACAGGGTGCTCAGTCCTCTTTGGACCCCAAGGATCAGAAAAACCTACCAACACCTGATGTGCATGAATGAATTCAGACTGCATTCAAACAGGCTCCAGCAGAGGGTCCTGATCAGACCTGATCCTGATCAGACCTGATCCAGAGTGTGGCCCAGAATCCAATTCAATCCTTTTCTAAAAAACTCACAAAGATTAAGAAAAACTGAAATAAATATAAATAATTTAGGAATGAAAGTAATTTAAAAGGTCGACAGCGCCACCTAGGGAGCCTTCGAGCCCCAGGACTCAAAGCATGCAGGATCTTTATAATCAGGGCTGAGCACAGTTAAAACAGGAGCCCAAGGTCAAATTAACCGGCTTTATTATCAGAAAACCGCAGTAAAAAAAGTGATAATGCCTTAAAAACAAGTCCAGGGAAGACGTACAACACAACACACAAACAGAACCAATGAGAGACCACAGCAAACCTCGTCGCAGAAGGTTGATTCCGTCGGTCATCCAACACCCAGTCCAGAGCTCGATGTCTTCACAGCCACTGATTCAACTGTTCAAGATTTGGTTCATTGTTCCTGTGGCTGAATGTTTTCAGTTACAGTCTGACCTGAACTCAAACCCAACAAATCAAACAGGCACTTTGCCATGAAATGTAATGGCATTTGTACTGCACAGAGAATTAACAGTTTCAAATGTGAACACTTCATCTTCATGTGCTGCAGAGTATAATGATGACATGTGAGTACAAAATACTGATCCAGTGTCAGCCTGAAAAATGGCTGCCAGAAGTGCAAAACAAGATGATGATCTGTGAGCTGAGAGAGTGGAATGTTTCCCAGCTCACAGAGAGCTCTCTGGAGCAGGCCCTGGGTGTATTAATAGAACTGGATATGGCACCGACACTCAGCCTCGCTGCCAATTAGTCCCAGTGGCCAACTGCCAATTGGACAGAATTTTCCCAATAACCACCATTATAGAGGGGATGTGTGTAAAACTCCATCCCAATATAGAGTCTGCCAGCTGAGCAGGAATGCAACGACCACAGATCTGTTCAGGTTTTTCACTCCATACATGTTTCTTCTGCTTGTATTACTCACAGTGTAGCTCCAGCACTGACAGTTCACAGACATGTGTGTTCTGCTGCTCATGCTCATACAACCTGAGCCTCCAGCCTCAAACAGAGATGAGCATCAGACCACAAAGGTAAGTTCAGTTCTTTCTAAATCCACACCCCCACATGTTCTTCAGACTTGTCGTCCTGGGCCCCAGGCTGTGGCTCAGGGGGTGTGGGGGGTCATCGGCACTTTGATCCTTTGATCCCCGTCCTCCTCCTGTCCGTGCATCACAGTGTCCAGGCCAGTGCATCCCTGCATGGCAGTGCATCTGTAAAAAGCCCAGATCAAATATGTGGCTCTCCATTCCCAGTGTCCCAGGGTGTGGTCCACTCTGCAAGTGAGCACATGATCTCCTCACTCTCTCTGGAGCATTCTGCACATGTGCAGTACTACCCCACACTTGTAAAACAGAAACACAAAAGAAATGTAAAATGTGTTAGTGGAGTTGTAGGAAAATATTTTGTACAGTGATTTTGGTTTTGGTGAATACAGTCCAGCATTTCTATTTTTTTTTCTTTTTTTTTTATAAGCTCACATTTTAGTTTGGTAAATGCCACTTTGTGCTGCATTCAAAAAAGACTCAGTGCTAGCAAAGGTATGCTCTTCTACTCACTATGAAGGAGGCGTAGTTTATTTTAATTTCAACAGTAGTATTTGTTTTACACATGGCAGTAACATATTTGTAAATGAAGCTGGAGCATGAACTCAGGCAGGAACAATGCTCTCTCTCTCCTTCCTGCTGCACATGCTCACACCCCTCTCCTGCTGTCAGTGTTTGGGGCATCATTGGAAATCAGCTGTCTCATCAGCTGATCTCTTCCATTCAACAGCAGGCTGTTCCACCAACATCACTAGCCTCTCATCTTTCTGCTCTGCTTTTAAAGTAGGATGTTTCTCTGCTGATTCACGCGTCTCTGCCGTCAATTCAGTGTGTTTACGGAACGTTTGAGGTCGTTAATAGTCAAGCTGTCATCGCTTTTCATGACATCACACTCAGACATCAGTCCCATTCTAACCTAAGATACAGCCATTAAGGTGGCTCTCCTGTCCAAAATCATGCCATTCATCAGATGCATGTCACGGCTATCTGTCAAAAGAACAACAACAAAGTGTCAACCCCATTGCCAATACTCTGACCTGGTTTACTGTCCAGGTCTTCAGAAGTCTTCGCTCAGACGTCAGCCTTCTCTGGAGTCTTATCTCCATCCAGGTTCTCCATGAGAAAAGGTTCATTGTTCCCTGTATGAGCCACCAGAACCTGCCTCAGTCAGTGCTGTTTGCACCTTCACATGCCATCGCTCACATGTCTGCCACTTCGAGCCACAGTGTCACCAGGGCTTGTTGCCAGTGATCCATCCTGTTTCCAACAGGCCTTCAAACTACTCTTCAATATTTCCAAGGTTTAGCTCTCCATCAGTGATAACAGACTTACACTTACACTTTCCATGTGTATAAATGCTCTCAGTACTGAGACAAGGCTGTTTTTCTTTCCTGCTTTTGTCAACTCTCTCTTTGATTGTTCACTTCCTCAGCGTTTTATGGGTCTTTAAGATAAGATATTCATGGAGAAATTCACAAGGAGTCTGGGATTTTACTGCTCCTTCAAATTCACTCAGTACAGTTAAAGTCATTATCCTTTTCAGATCTACTTTTCACAAGATTTCTTTAGCCTGTTCTTGAACCACTCCAAGCAGAATACCACTGCCCTCTTGACAGCAGTTGCATTTTTACTGGTGCTTCGTGCTTCACTTGCTCACTGACTGTGTTACTCATCATTCAATTCAATTTCAGACCACAAAGTCTGAGGCTCACTGGTTGTGTTCATTCATACTTAATGGTGCATCATCATTACATTACCTGCGGAAACGTATAATTTTAATTTAAAATAAGATAAGATAAGATAAGATAAGATAAGCCTTTATTCGTCCCACAATGGGGAAATTCACATGTCAAAGCAGCACAGGGGACAGCAGCAGTTAAATATTAAGAACAAATAACAGGCTAAAAAGAATGTATACACAAGTTTACATGACTTATTTACATTTTCAAGTATGGATATAAAATATAAAATATAAAAATATATGACCAGTATAAAAATATATGACCAGTAAAAATACACAATAGGCCTAAACTGAGGTAAGAAATGACAGCTTAGATATGGAATATTAAATATTAAGTACTAAATACAGAATATTGCACATTGACTTGGTGAAGTATTGCACAGTGAGTGGAAGCTACATAAAGAACAAGTATTGCACAAATGTACTGAATGTACTGAAAAACAGTATATGAAGAAATGAAGATGAAGATGAATGTTATTGAACAATGAATCCTCTCTACTTTACTCATCCATTCAATAGCATTAAGACAATTCATTTAACAGAGATTGCAATTGCATGCAAGCATAGAGAGACCTGACAACGTGAGTGGTTATTATTAATTCAATTCAAATCATATCTTCAAACATATAATCTGGGGTTGATCACTTCCTGCGGATGAAATTACAAAATGTACACCTATTTTTTCTCAGGTTTATATAGGCAGATAAAAGCATCGAGCCACCTGTTAAAGAAGTGACACCTGCTCTTGGGCTGAACAATTTTAGGAAAAGATGTAATTCTGACATGAATCTTTCAGCCCTAACCGACTGTTAAAAATTTTGTCCCACCCACATTTTCAATGCCTCCTTCAGCCGTGTTAAGCATCATTGTTATTATGAAGTTATAAGCTACAATCTGGGTTCTGTTAACACTGTAAACAATATTGAGACATAAGAGCACATTAAAAGAGCACATCCAGAGCTGAGTATGAAAATCACTGTATCTGTGAGCAGAGCTGTGAATCAGAACTGTGTCCTGTTTGTGATGGTGAGTGAACTGACTCATGACTGAGGAGATGAGGAAGGATCGTTCTGCACTGTCCGTGAGCAGCCACATGTTCCACAGTGACAGAGGAGCCACCAGGGATGAGAGGCAGAGCATGTGTGATGCAGACTGAAGTCAGTGCTTGGACCGTCTGCTCTGTGCTGTGCACTCACACACTGAACCCATGCCTGACCATGACACAGTGGTTAGAACGTGAAGTGTGCATTGGCCTGGAAAATAACTCTCCATGCAAACATATATGTCTGATATGATGATGTTGATGACAAACTCGTTTATATGAAACAGTCAGATGTAATATGAGACATTAGAAGTGTTATCTAAATGTTTGTGTCCACCATGTGCAAAGAGATTCAGATTCATTTATCTGGCAGTACACGTCCTGTGTGACAGTTAACATGAACACATTCACAGTATAATTCATCAGATAAATACACACACACACACACACACACGTTTCTAATGGTCTGGATGCACATAATCCAGTTCATTTCCTCACCACACACAGAGAGTGATCACTGTTATCGTTGTGTTGATACATACAGCAGCACTCCAGAAGACAATTAGATTCATGTTCCTGTTATATTTCTAAACGAGGTCATAATGGGCTGCACAGATGTCTGTCACAGGGATGACTTACAGCTGAGAGATAGACCTACAGGTATGTGTCCAGCCATGAGCTAATCCAGTTATTAATGCTACTGTAAAAATAAGAAGTTGGTTTGATGCTTCACCTTGTTTACACACCTGCTGCCGCACCACTCACCTGAGAGCAATGCTGTCACTTAATGCTCATATATCCCACCCTGGCTTCCACCTGTACCTCCCCTGGAGCAGCATGTTACTGTCACTCTCTGCTCCCTGCTGAGGCCTGTCTTTCCATGTGTGAATGCCTCTGTTCATCATGTGAAGCTGAGAGAGCTGGAGGAGCCAGCAGACAGGGGCGCTGTCCTGCTCCTGCCTCCTGCTGTACGACCTCTGACCTCTGTGTCCATCACCCTGCTACACTTCCCTCACAGTCAGTTTGGGGGTGGGTCATTCTGAGAGCAGACTCAGTAACGTTTACAGCCGGCCATGCTTTTGCTCCTGCTTTGCTCTGTGTTTAGTGACACAGTTAAAAATAGCAGTGCAGGGATTGAGCTGAATTGGCTGGAGTTCTTCTCCACTGAACTCTTGGTTGGAACACACTGAAATGCCAAGCAAGTTGAGTCCTGCAGCACAAACTGGATATACAACACAAAGAATATTTGTATATATACAATATATATATAACTGATGTGTGCCGACCAGTGTACAGGTATATAGAGAAGAGCATGCAGATGTTTAGACATGCATCATTCAGCGTTCCCCTTTTACCACATAGCAGAGAGGATCATGTGCTCCTTTCCAAAGTGGAAAATGTTGTCAAGTTTAAAATAATAATAATAATAATGATTGGCATTATCTACCATACCAGGTCTACTGTCAAGAGTTTAAAAGCTGTCTGTTTCATAATGGAATAAAAATAGTTTCAGTGCAGCACTGCATCTGACCACTGGGGGCAACTGGCAACAAGGCCGTCCCTGCAACGGCTTATAAGATAAGATAAGATAAGCCTTTATTCGTCCCACAGTGGGGAAATTCACATGTTACAGCAGCACAGGGGATAGCAGCAGTTAAATATTAAGAACAAATAACAATCTAAAAAAAAGGAGATATACACAGTCTCAGAACACAAGCAGGTTTGCCTGAACCCAGTTGGTATGACCTGCAGAAATGACCTTTTGGGCAGAGGTGTTAATTCACACCTCTACACGCACCACTGTTATGTCATGCTTCTTCAGGTTTCTTGCATCAGGCTCCAACTTCATAGCATCTTCATCGTAGCTGCGATTGAGAATTTGAACAACCACAATAACATTAGCACGTTGCTCCTGTTCCTCCTGGACTGTTCCAAGCTCAGCCAAGATGTATATGTGATACAACCTGTCACAGCTTACTGAACCTCCTGCCAGATATAAGACAATGAACAGTATGGTGACCACTGGACTAAACAGCCATAAAGAGTGTAGTCTGCCAGCCTCAGCCTCAGTCAGGCTCAGAGCTGCTGGGATCCTCAGACTGATGGAGGGATAAGTCTGATCTATCTGTCTGACTTCCTGCCTGTTAAAAGCTCACACTGGCGTGACAAATTGCAAGTATTCTCTCTGATCCAGACAAGCAGGACCAAGTCAGCCAGAGACATAAAGAGGAGATATATATCTGTCCATCAATACATAGCACTTATTGATGGAATTAACATCCTGCCATTTCTGTGACAGATGAAATACATGTCTTCATGACACGAATGGGGATTAGATGTGATTACAGGAGTTAACCATACATCCCATTCTGACTCATCCTGTTTCAGCAAACCTCCAGGATGTCCTTACTGTAGTATTCTGACCACTAAATGTACACTCTGGATATAAGAGACACAAATGATAGACACGCACATTGATTCCCCAGCCAGAGAGCATATACTTGTGTAGGAGGGAGGAGGCTGAGTCACAAGATGTCAACGTCTAACAAAGAAAAAGGAAAAGAAAGTGTATTATTTACACAATACAAGCCAAAGTACACATGTGACAAAAGTGTAAAGACAAAGACCAATCACAAAGTTGGCTTAAGATCAGAGAAGATAAGATCAGATAAGATAAGATAAGATAAGATACGATAAGATAAGATAAGATAAGATCAGATAAGATAAGATCAGAGAAACCTTTATTTGTGCCTCAGTGGGGAAATGTGCAATGCACAGCAAGACACTAGGACAGTTAGTAGTGACCATGAAAGAAATTCATCCAGAGACACAAGAACCTGCAGAAAGTGACAGGAGAGAAGACACAGAACTAGGAGAGAGGGAAGAAGTTGCATTAGTACGATGCATTGATGGGTTATGAATGGATGCAGGTGGAGGAGAGAGAGAAGGAGAGTGAACCTCAGTGCATCATGGGAAGTCCCCCAGCAGTCTAAGCCTATAGCAGCAGAACTAAGGGATGGCTCAGGGCTCGCCTGGACCAACCCTGACTATAAGCTCTGTCACAGAGGAAGGTTTGAAGCCGACTCTGCCTCCTGAACCCAGACTGGGATCTGAGTCCACAGGAGAGGGGCTTGATAACTGAAGGCTCTGGCTCCAAATCTGTTTTTGGAGATTCTGGGAACCAATAGAAATCCTGCATTCTGGGAGCGTAGTGCTCTGTTGGGAAAATAGTGTACAATGAGCTCTTGAAGATATGATGGTGCTCGACCATTAAGAGCTTTAAAGGTTAGCAAAAGGATTTTAAATTCAGTTCTTGATTTGACAGGGAGCCAGTGCAAAGAAGCCAGAATGGGTGAGATATGATCTCTTTTTCTTGTTCTTGTCAGAACACGTGCAGCAGCATTCTGGATCAACTGGAGAGTCTTTAACGACTTCTTGGGGCAGCCTGCTAAAAGAGAATTGCAGTAGTCCAGCCTAGAAGTTACAAATGCATGGACTAGTTTTTTTGCATCTTTTTCTTCTTTTTCTGGTCATATTTTCTGCAAATATGACCAGTAAAATGAATTAAGTATAAATATGAAAAAATTGCACTTGACTATAATAAAATGAAATATTGCACAGATGGTGGCATATAGTCTATTGGGAGCAGTGCTGGTTGTACAGTCTAACAGCTGCAGGAAGAAAAGACCTGTGATACCGCTCCTTCACACACTTTGGGTGAAGCAGTCTGTGGCTGAAGGAGCTCTCCAGAGCTGTTAAAGTGTCCTGCAGGGGGCGGAGTCATTCTCCAACATGGATGACAGCTCAGCCATCATCCTCCTCTCTCCCACCACCTCCACTGGGTCCAGGGGGCAACCCAGCGCAGAGCTGGCCTTCCTGATGATTCTGTCCAGTCTGTTCCTGTCTGCAGCTGAAATGCTGCTGCCCCAGCCCCATCCATGGAAAAGGCCTGATGCAACAACAGAGTCATAGAAGGTCTTCAGGAGCCCCCCCTGCACTCCAGCAGACCTCAGTCTCCTGAGCAGATAGAGTCTGCTCTGACCCTTCCTGTGAAGTGCAGCAGAGATATGAGTCCAGTCCAGTCTGTTGTTGAGGTGAGAAGAGAGGCAATAACATTCAGATTAAGATGTGATCATATGGGACTAAACATCTCCTCATATAACATTACAGAACAGATGGTTTTTGGGACATGCAATGACAATGCAATGGTGATATGTGAAGCTGAGAGAAGAGACTCGATTAAGAGCCTCATAATTTTGATTATGTGATATTTACCAGAGAAGTTCAGGAGATTAATGTTATCTATTTCTGTTTCATTTTATGAGCGGAGCAAATCTGGAATTTATCACCTGAAACCCAAACATCAGATCGCCATGTTGAATATGAGAAGAGGTCAGCACAGAATCCCTCTGACACGCCCACTCCGTCTGTGGCAGACGTTTTGAAAAGGCAAGAACGTTTTCCAGTGACGGTTCCAAGGCAAAGGGCGTTACACCAGGACTTATGGAGTTCATTGCCTCAGATGATGAGCCGTTCTGTGTCGTAGAGGATGTGGGATTTCGTGGCTGATCGAGCACAGTGAGCCCTGTTATTCTCAGACGTGTGTTTACCTGAGCTGTTTAATGTTGGTGCAGCTCATGTCCAGGAGCTCATAGCTGCACAGTTTATAACGACAGACAGTCTCAGCTGTGTCTCAGTCTGACCCCACAGTGGATCGTGAATTTTTAAAATGCACTTGACCTAACTGCGCTGTGTTTTTATGAGAGCACATATTTAATTGAACAATCTTTCAGCAGCTCAGTCAGTTACAGGCCTGTATTATTATTGAATGTAAAATGAGTGGGCTCAAGTTAAACATTTTATTTTGAATTTTGTTTTATATTGTGCTTTGTTGTAATGTCTGTGCTAATAGCATTAATATTAATCTATGCAATTACAATGTCTTGATTTTAGTGAGGTTAGCACACAGTCATAGCCATGAATGGTACTAACAGTTAGCATAATCATTTATTTCGGTGTTTTGGTTTTTGGCTTCGGTTTCTTCATTTTTGGTTTTTGTTTTCAATAATTTTCATTTCGGTGCATCCCTAATTTCACCAAATGCATTCATCCCACATCAGGTAAAAGGACAAGTGGACTGAACACCAGCTGATATAGTTCAATAAACTGTGGGAGATAACAGCTGCTGTGAAGCTCAAGAATGTGAAAACTTGTTGGATTTACAAAGACTTTCTCTGAGCATGAGGGTTGAGTCTATGCACAGTTTTACCAGGCCTCTAACAGTATTGATAAACAGACCTTTCAATGTAAGTACTGATTTAATTTTGTGCCCGTGCACAGAGATAAATCAGATTGGTAGAATTTTAGTTTTTGACTTACAGTAAATATCAAAGCAATATAACAGACAGCAACACGGAGCGAGACCCTGCAGAGGAAAACACAGCAGCAGAGCAGCAGAGAATCTGAGAGGTGAGCAGGAAAGTGAAGAGATCAAAGCCAGAGTGAGACAGAGAAGGGCACAGAGCAGAGCAGAGTTTGACAAAGCAGAGGAGAANTGATCCTCTGTGCTGCCCAGTCGCTGTAGCTGACTGTTCTTCATTGTATTTATTCATTATTCAATAGGTTTAAACTCCAGAGATAATTCCCACTGCAGCAGCGAGGAGCGAACAAACAGGAACAGAGGCATGCACACGCACAGCTGACGGCCTGTCACAGCTCGGAGCTGTTATTCACAGAGGAGCTGCCTCTGCTCCCATGATGGGAATTAACCAACGCTACAAGGAATTAGTGTTTCTTGGCACTGTACAAATTAACTTGTTCTGCTCTGTCTCTCTGCAATGCATGCTGCTCCTTGATACGACTCCATTTGGGTGCTATTTGTGTGTGTGTGTGTGTGTGTGTGTGTGTGTGTGTGTGTGTGTGTGTGTGTGTGTGTGTGTGTGTGTGTGTGGGTGGGTGTGTGTGTGTCTCTGTGGATTAACAGAAATTAGGCATGGCGAAGCCCGATGTCAGACGAATTTCTCTGGCTGATTTCGTCCAGACAGGAACAATCTAAGGAGGGAAGACAGGCCAGATGCACACACACATTCGAACACACCACGCCACACATATATATGAAACATATGCACATGCAGGCCTGTCTACCAGGAGAGGTTGTCAGGTGGTTCCTAATGCAGATACACACACCTGCTCAAACACAGTCAACTTCAAACACAGGTCTCTCTCTCCTTTCCTCTCTTTTCCCTCTGGAAACTCACTCACACTCTCACCAAGAAAACACATGCGCAGTTCAGCTGAGTTTGCTGCACTGACTCGCTCTCTGGCTCTGTGGCTAAAATGAACAACATTTGTGAATGATGACACAATAAGATAAATTAGTTTAATATAAAGATGGAATATTAAATGCAAATTAGTTCAATTGAAATGTTCAAATGTGCGATCAAGGTTCAGAAAGTTGACCTTTACAGAAGCTAAATATAATTCTGATGATTAATTGCCTTAAATTTTTCATTAAGGCAAAATGGCCTTATATGTGATTTTTAAAAGTATGTATATGTATTATAGCCTCACCAGTTCTGTACGTATCCTCTGACCTAATATAAAGGCCATTTACTTGAACCTGGTGCCGGGTCTTTGTGGCAGCTTGATTCAGGGATCAGAGGAAGAGGAAACAGGATTCACTTTCTTTTTTCCATCAGTTCTACAGATTTTTCATCCCTTAGCAATTCTGCCACGTCAGCTATATTCTTCATTTGAAAGATTGGTTTGAATTGACATTATAAAATGTCTTGGAAAGAATGGAATTCTTTCCATGTGTTACACCTTGGTAAATCCATTAATACCTTTGTAGCCGTTTTGAGAGACTGTAGCTTGTTGTCTTAACCCCCCTCCCCTTCAAACATTAGCCGCATACTGTGATCTATTTCCACTGTAAGATCATGTTTAGGCCAGTAAAACCAGGTGGTTAAGGCAGGGCTGGATCTGCCCCACGTTCCATTAGGACCGTGTTTATGTAGTTCCTTCCAGAATTGCTGTGGATTTCTGTTTGTAATTGTTCTAACTGGAGAGTTTGGCCTCTCCTAAAACATTTCTTGAAAATGCCTTGACAACACTTAAGATTCCAGCACCATAGTTCTCTAGTATTTTATGGCCCAAAACTTTGTGGTTTACTTAATTCAAATAAAACTGAGCTGTTAACACATTCACTTTATTGCAGTGTTTAATTCTGCCTGTCCAGATCTCTTATTTCACAGTCCGTCACTTCATGTAGATTGACCTAAAGTTTAGCATGTGTTACACTGAGTGGAGCTGAGTTCAATCAGAAATGTCCACTCTTCCTATACTCTCTCTGTCTCACATGCTGTGATCATCAGAGTTGTTTGTTTGAGACAAAGGCAGGCAGAATCTTTGCTCTCTGTACTTATATGTATAAGTGTCATGTCCCATGATGCAGTGCTCAAACACACTGGAAGACAGGAAGCAGTTCCTCCTCACACTTCTTTCAGAGCTGTCCTCTGAAACAGTGCTGCCGGGCCTCGCTCCTAGTTTTACTGTTGGAATGGCCTTGAGTGTCTCTTCACCGTAAGACTTTGATGAGTCTCAGTGATTTTTGGGAAGCTGAGCTCTTTGAAATATTATTAGTTTCATTGCAGAGGAGTTTGTGTCACATGAACGTGTGGGTGCTCACAATATTCCACAAACTCCTCTGGAATCTCCCATTTATCTGTCACTGTTTTGTATGTGATGATATTCCTGATGGAAATTTGATTTTATTTGCTTTTTTTTTTTTTTTTTTTTGCCTTAAGTGCTCACTCTGGGTTCTGGATTTGGAGTTGTAAGAGTTTCACATTCTTGTCTCTTTAAGCCATCTCCAAATGACAGGGTTGATCTCTCCTCTAACTAGCTCTTAAACTTAAACACACACTCGACCCCCACAGAGAGAGGTTGTTGAGTGATGAAGGTGCTCACCTGCTGAACACTGAGCCATCATTGACTGGTCAGTTCAACATGTTGTGTCCCCCCCCCCCCCCCGCTCGTGTTCACCAGGGTCATCACTGGGACTGACACCACAGGAACATTGTTGCATGTTTTCCATTCAAATAGATGATGATTGGTACGTTCACGGACAGTCCTTAACCTTGTTGCAGTCTGCACCTCCGCCAGAAAGAAAAAAAGAAAAACATCAGAGGAAGCAAAGACGGAGACGTTGGCATGAGAGAAGGCATGTGTTGCATGAGAGCGTGAGATGTGTGTCGACTGCATTAGTCTCACAGTCAGCCCTGAGCATAATGAAGTCCCAGGCTCAAATTGGTGTGGAATGTTCTTGTAGTTGGAGTGATGGTAATCCTCGTCATGTCATTAGGCTGCAGTCCCAGTTCAAAGCATGAGGAAGATAAACAAGAGAAAGAAGGAGCTCAGTGTCCTACATTATGAGGTGAAAAATCACCCGTGAGGTTTGAAGTGAGTCGGGCAAATTCTCAGGTATAACAGTCCCTCTTTCCTTCAGGAGGCCACTGTCTCCTCACCTCTGCTGCTCGTCTGGCCTGGTGCTCACCTGAAGGGGCTGGACGACGCCTGGATGTCACGCTCCTCAGCTGGGCTACTCTCTGCCCCCACAGGTCGTCACTTGTGTCATGGGGTTAGTCTCAGGTGAGAGTCTCAGCAGGTGAGGAACTCTGACCACCAACCCTCCACCACCCGGGCAGCTATGACATCACCAGTCCTGCAGCACTGTGCCCAAAGAAACAGACAAATCAGTTAAAAACACATAAAGCTGCTACAAGAATCACTGAAAATCTTGAGGGAAAGAACCAATTAAAACAAATTAAACAGAACAAATGTAAACAAACAGCAGTGTCAGTCTGCCTGTAACACATGAAAACAAGTGAAATATGTGAGGAGCCTGACAAACAAACATCATATGTTAACAAAGGAATGTTGGACAGATCACCTCTGACACCAACCCTACATCACATGTGGCCTGTGGACACGGGGGGGGGGGGTAACTGGTGACCAGGACCCAGAATGTGACAGAGGGTAAGCAACACATAAAACACTGATAAACTCCACCATTATATATATAAAACCCTCATCACAACACAGCAGGTCAAACAGCAGCAGCACCTTGTCTGTCAGCTTATATCTGTTCTGGCTTGATTAGTGGGCGGAGCTTCCTGCTGTCACTCTATGGTGACCCAGAGGGGACAATTTCCACTGGTCACAAAAGCAAAGGTTTTTGTTTTTTTGTAGTCCTTGCTACATAAAATGTTCTTCTGCGGAAGCTTCAATAAGGTATCATGTCTGTGGGTGATACTCTTTAAAAATCCTGAAAATCAACATTTTAGAAGCTCATTATTTCTTGCTGCCATTTAGATGGTAAACTAGTCCATGGTTTCCAGAGCTGACGAGTTGTATTAATGCTGTAACAATGAGCAGAGGCAAACCTGTCCAAAAAGAAGCCATGCAGGTTTATTGAATCACAGGAAGATGGAGAATGGAGGGCAAAGGAAAGGATGGTGAAAGTAAGAGGTCAAACTGCTGTGATCCTCTAGAAGAAAAATGAAAGTGTTCAATAATTGTGTTGAGGGCCAGCCGAGACCTGCTGACACCAGCATCACCTCAGACCCGACCTGTGCACTCTCTGCACTCTGTGCTTCTGTAATGGCTGTAAATAAATATATAAATGAAATGTTTGTGTTTTTTCACTGTTTCTCTAAACTCTGACAGAGAAAATTGAGTCCTTCTCCTTTTCATCGGCACCGATGACACACACAGGTCAAATCATCAGGGCAGTTCAGTGTGGTGCGAGGACACTGCGGCACACACACACACACACACACACACAGGAGGGATGGTAGGATACTGCTTTAAGATGATCTATAAGGTAGATAACACTACCAACCGAGAGGTTCACAGAAGATCTGCTCCTGTATCTGTATCTCTATCTGACATTGTTAGAAATGTTCAGTTTCTTCACTTTCCTCATGTTATGCTGATGATTCATTGTTTCTATTCATGCAGTCAGATGGCAGCTCATGTTAGTGAATGCACACAGAAGGATATGTATTTTGGTGATTTATCTATCAATGAATCTCCACAGAAACATTGTTCAATGCATGTTTTTTTTTTGTATGATTAAATGAGTTTGTGTTAGGAATGCTTGAAGTTGGTGACGTGGCATCCAACACCAGCGTTAGCTAACAAGTCAACTGATTTAAAGTTGACTTAACTTTAGCTGTTGAGCATCAACTACTAACTGCTTTCATGTTTTTAGCCCAGAGCAGAGGATTCCAAAACAGGAGGTGCGCTCCCAACAGTTCCAGGGGAGTTGTCAATTTCTAATAAAAGCCTTTGGTCAGAGCTTTTTTATGTATGTGTTGTAGCATGAATTCATATCAAACAGCTTTATTAGGGTTGTTGAGTGTCTATGACATCAACTATCAATCACCTGGATTATTCTGACAGGCCTGCTGTATAAAAGGTTGGATTCTGTTTGGTTTTACAACCTTTAAACTGATGTATAGATCCTGACGACACCGAATGAATCCAGACCATTGCACTGAGGTCTATATGACATCAGTGAGTTTCAGGTTTTCTCCTGTCAGCCCTAATGAAAGCTGGGGGTCATTCTTAGGAACAAACGATCAGTTGAACAAACTCAAACCGTCTCATGAATGTGCTTGTCTGTATGTATTTGTTAATCCTGTAACAGACCTGTGGCTTGTTTTAGGTCGTTCTCCACCTCTCACCCAATGCATGCTGGGATGGCTCTGTAGACCCCATGACCCCGAACAGGACAAGCAGTGTAGACAACGGATGGAAAAAAAACAAAACAGTTTTCAGAGCTTGAAAAAAAGAGTAGGGTGAAGTTACCTTTCATTGGAGACAACAGAAAAAGAAAATGACTGTTGGTTTAAATAAAACTTCCCTCATTGCTTTATTCAACTTAGAGACTTAGAAAAACGACCTTCTCTTTCATTCTGTCATGGTCAGAGACAAATAATGAATTTCATTGGCCACAAAAAAGATCACCTCATCACCTGTCTGCCTGACAAACAGGATGCGCTGCGTCGCCAGCCGTTCCCACAGGAAGCACTTCCACGGCTGCGGTCGGCTGTTTGGGGTGGCGATCGATGGTGATGATAGATTTAAATTGAAGCCACACCTATGAACCAAAAACTGCTCTTGCTCATATTTCAGCACCTCCTGCCCCATGCGTGACATCACTACCTCTTCACTTCCTGTTCTGACTGTCCCGGCATCAGCTTCAAGGCCATTTTGGACGCTGAGGCTCCCAGGAAGGCGTCTGTTTCCTGACCTGACTCAGAAACAGGAAGTGGAACACAAGAAGGATAAAAACAAGACATTTTATTTTGATTAATGGAAATGGAAAAACATTTTGTAGTTGCACTGTCAGGGTTTTTTTTTTGTGTGGTGTAAATTCACAGCTGAAAATGAGTTAAAATCCTGGGAAATGGAAACATTAAATGCATTGCATTATTCATGAGAAATGATAAGACTAACCAAGACTTAACCCAAGGATTCAGTGAGGGAAAACTAATTCACTACTAGTCTTTTGCTGTTCATTCATATACTGTGCTTTTTGTATACAGTTCACTGAAGCTTTACACGACCAAAAGAAGGATCATCTTCAAAACTGACTCAGCACACACACACACACACACACAGCTGATGTTGAGTTAACAACATGTAACAATAACAGAATAGTTCACTGTTTTGAGAAGACCTTTCCTACTCTCATGTCTGTACTCTACATGTGAAAGTTAGTTTTATGGAGGGTATGTTTTGTACTGTTTATAGCCTGGAGTCCTGTTCACAACTTCAACTAAGACCACAACATGTCATTTTTACAATTCAATGTTTGTACAGACTAAACATTCAACATAGAGTAAGATAATCCTTTATGAGTCCCCAGTGGAGACATTTCCTTTGTTACCTTCAGCAGAGCCAGGCTAGCTGCTTGAAATGTTAGCTTAATATTTACAGGACAGACACAAGGGTATTGATCGCCTCATCTTGGCAAGAATATTTCCCAACATGTCAAACTATTGCTTGTGTGTGACACTATTTCTGTTGTTTGTGTTTTCATTGAGTTATAAGGTCTTATGGACATTTTCTGTGGCAGCTGTGTAGTGGACAGACATAAGATTACCACAGTGTAAATATCAATAATAATATTAACCAATTACATAATCTCATCATTATTCCTACAGGGGTTTCTACTTCATATATCATTCTTAAAATGATGCTTAATTTAAGTGGGAAAAAAACCCTGATTGATCCAGTTTTAACAATTGAATCTGGTCTGAATCAAAAGTCATGAGACATTTTTTTTTTTGCCAGCTCATCCCTGCTGTTACACTTGTAATGTGTCTGCCGCTCTGTGTGTGTGTCAGGATATGAGATGTTGGACAAAAAGCTCATTAAGCCATTAGACAGACACAACTCTGTTGTTTGCAGACCACAAAGAGGTTTTGTTGAGGGATAATAGCAGCCAGTTTTCTCGCACTGGCATGTAGCGACAGAGGGGGCAGAGCACGGAGATGGGCCAGGGGGCCAAAGATCAGGACTTCTGATAACACACACATCAACAGGCACTTCTCTGATGACCAGAGTCTGGACACACTGGCACCAGCAGCCTGAGTGGGGGTGTTGGGCGGGTGCAGGTCAGAATGGTCCAGATGAACTGAGCTCACAATAAAAGCCTTCAGCTCAACACTGCCCTCACATGGTGGAGCAGAGAATGACGCACAGAACGGGAGAGCTTTTTGTAAATGGGTTCCTCTTAAAAGTCAAGACTCTATTTATATCTATGTCATTCAGTCAGAGGATCGTTCTTCTCAGTCCAGACATTGTTATCCAAGATGTTGCTTTCTTGTGCTTCACCACAGAGGCTTAGCTCACAAAGCCCCCCCCCCTCTCACCTGTAGCACGTCACTGTCTGGCTGACCTGCAGGGTGAAGTCAGTGGATGTGATTGGACCAGATTAAAACACCATTGTCTCAAATATCTGTGTGTGCTGTTACATTAAGAGCTCCCTTGTTTAATAATTAAGATTCCGAGCTCAAACCATGAAAGACAGACACAGGCCATAAGTATGTGGACAGTGGTGTGTATGTANCTCAAACCATGAAAGACAGACACAGGCCATAAGTATGTGGACAGTGGTGTGTATGTAACAAGTGACAGTTTGTCCATTTCTCAGTATTACTCTTTGCTTCAGAATTGCAAACATGCATAATTATTATTAACTTTCTCCATGAGACAGAGGAGCACACGTCATTTGATAAAACAAGTCAATGTTAATGTTGGATGAGATTTGTTTTAAAAACCTCACGTCTTCCATATGTACATGCTCATTATGGAAAATCTTATTTCACAGACACAGCTGTTACGACAGAGAATGTTTATTCAGAGTCAGCAAATTTAAGTCACAACAGCATTCTTATGAGGTCAGAGCTTGTAGTAATAATAATAATAATAATAATAATAATAATAATAATGATAAGGGAATAACGTCTCAGCATTCTATGGTTGTGCACTTGTCAGATCTTATAAAATAGCGAATAGAATTCACTCTCTCATATTGTTAAATTATGAAACTGATGGAAAGTATGTGAGTGGATTCACTGTGAAAATGAAAACACTCTTCTTCCATCTTGACATCTTTCTCTCTGTCTCTCTCTGTCTCTCTGTCTCTCTCTCTCTCTCTCATGCAGCTCGTTCCATAAATGCAGCAACGTGACATGTTCCATGTCTGAGAGGCTTATAGAGTGAATGAATTATTCATCGACAGTTTTATTTAAGTATTAATACATTAGACATTCTTTGGAAAATGATGAGTTGGCACAACACTGACTTTGACCCAACATTCATGTGAATACTTAAGTAAGTGTCTGATTGAGATCAGTTTGTAAAGCTTGGTTTTCTCCAATTGAAAAACATCCTAATTCATTCAATGTGATTCAATGATGTCTAAGCAATAAAGACCTTCATGGAGGGAAAACACTTGACTCTGGCATTTGCACATTTAAACGTGTATTAACTGCATTCTAAACAAGGATTGAATTGCATTTGTTTACATCTGTGTATTTATTTACTTTGGGTTTTTTGTCCACACGATAGAACAGTTCAGTGGAATCTTTGTGGATCAAGGAGTTCTGCTTCATTGGCCTATGAGATTCAGCCATTCACACTTTTGTATTTCTCAGTCAAAGCTGTTGAACTCTTGGCTGAGCTTTGTTCCAGTGGAACTGCCTCAATATTAAACACTCATACTTATATACTTTAGTGAGTGGATGATGTGAAAATCAGACAACTCTGATCAGCTGATGTTTAGCAGATACAATGTTTGTTTACCATGTATGTTTACCATCTGAGTTTACTTTAGAAATGTTGACCTTAGTGTTGCAGGAGGCAGTTTCACTCCCTGCCGCTGCGCAGCACTGCACTGTGGTTTTGGCAGCACTAATTGCTGGGCGGCGCTACGCACGCATATATATATCTTCAGGTGCGGGGCATGACCTCTCTCTCTCTTCCGGGTTACTTCCGTGGCTGTTGTGAGACACGGCTGTGTGTGTGTGCGGGTCGCAGGATCGTGTCGGCCGTCAAGGCGCACGTCACATCTGCGATCTCCATATCCAGTGTGCTGTCGGCGTCTGGGGCAGTTAGCACAGGGGGCTCCGCGCATCCGGCGAACCGCCGCCGCACACTCCAATCAGCTGTTTTGGCTCTGCTATTTTCTCTTCACTTCGCTCTTTGCTGATTTTAATTCACAATTTTAACATTTTAACATCGGCTCGCTTGTGTCTGGTACTGTTTTAATCTCTAGCTCTGTGTGACTCATCCCGACTCCCGGCGGCTCCGCGCCGGTGTAAGCCCGCCGTGGTTTTTCTGTGCGCATGTATGCCAGGCATGCGCGGTTGGATTGTTAAACCTGTGGCTTCGGGGACTGGACATTGAACTGCGCCCGTAGACTTGCTCACAGAGCGTAAACAGACTTTTGGATTGCTGAGCCGATATTTTAATTGTCCATTAATTTTGTGCTAGTTTTGTATTAATTTGCTTTTCTTATTGATTTGTTTCTTTGTGTTTTGTGCTTGTGTTCTTTTGGTTTATTAATTAGTTTTTCTTTATAGTCCACCTCCTCTCTGAGTTATATGTTGTGATATTAATTTTATTCTCTTTATTTTTGCCAGGTACAGCAGGCTTCCGGCAGCAGATATCCCTGGTGGTGGTGCCTTTTCCACATTTCAGTTTGGTGTGCAGTGTCACGGGTGATTTGTTTCAGGACCCCTTTTTCCCTGTTTTGGTTCCCTGCCGCTCTGGTAAGCCCTGCCCTGGCCCCCCTTTTCTTAGTAGTTATTTTGTGTTATGATTTGGAGGAGTTGAGGTGTGGCCTTTTTCTTTTGTTTACTTAATTTACTTGCTTTATTCAGTTGGTTATTTATTCCATTGTTTCTTATTTGTTAATAAAGTTTTCCTTGATTTGAAAGCCTAAATACGTCTCTCGCCTCTGATATTAATTCGAACCTGTGTGTCTTGATGTATAAAAGTAGTTGTTAATCCTTCCTGAGGGGGAGTGTGCCTCAGGTGGCGTTGTCGCAATCTCTAATACCGCTCCTGCTACATTCGGATGGTACAAGAGAAAAAGTCAGAGGTTCATCAACATTGTTTCAGTTCATCCTGAGGGGAACATGATGCCAGTTCAGGAGCTATTTCACACCTAAGTTCTGCAGTCGTTCAAATCTGTATCATGGCACCAGAACAGGTGAGACGAGCAGGCAACAAGCCGACGGTGACGCCTGAAGTTTTCTGGTCACACTCAACATCTCATGGAGCTGGGGCTTCGGTGCCCCCCCCCCCCC
>JBBMOC010000232.1:55534-88526 GCA_037975185.1 Centropyge bicolor | reverse complement strand
TGCAATGACTGGAAAAGTGATTCCAAAAAACAACATTTAAAATTGAAAATTAATGGCTAAGTGTTGCTCTGACCTTCTGGTAACCAGGTATCGATTCCAGCGAGTGACTGAGTCCGTTCAAATTTCACACTGTGACCTCGACGCAGGTGAACCTACATTACACAGGTCGCTTCAGTCAGCAGCAGCAGCAGGAAGTTGCATGCTTCCACACTTTGCACATTTTCGCTGAATCCCTTCACATCACAGCTGTTACTAAATCATGAGAATCATCCCATAATAAGCTGAAAATGAGCGTGACAGACGACGACACTGGGTTAGGGTTAGGGCTCTCCAGCAGCCATTCTGCACTTGATGAAACATAACTGGCATGCGTGACATGTTCATTCATGACCCCTCATTTCTATGACATGCAGCCAGCACCATCTCTTATTGCTTTATCCTTCTAGCTCTCTCTTCTCCCCAGTACTCAGGTAGCCCCCCCCACACACACTCACATCGGTACGGTGTGCTACAGAACCTCCAGCACCGTCCAGGAGCTGGTGCAGATCAGAGGGATGATGAAGGTGTTGAGGGGGTAGAGAAGAGGGGGGGTGGTCATGTGGAGCAGACAAAGAGAAGGAGACAGGGGGCATAGATCAGATGAAGAGAGGTGAAGAAGAATGAAGGTAAGAGAGGAGAGATTAGAGATGGGAGGAGTGAGAAGAAACAGCCATCGACACCACATTAGCTCAAACTGCACAACATCTCATACAAACACAATGCTCCAGTAAACCCTGACTACATGACTGTACACTGTGTCTGGACAGTAGCAGCATTTTAATTATGGAACCTTTTTGCATATTATTCAAGACTCAAATTAAAATGTATTTATTATTTGTACATTTCACAATAGAATGTCAATCAGGGAAAAGATAAAATTGTTGCATGATGTAGAGAAACACCCACCGTTAATTGAATATTTAATAACCCAAAAGCAACATTTAAAAACTGACAATGACACAGCAATTAAAAAATGCCTTTGAAAACCTATAATAAATGTTTACAAATGCATGTTGATATGTTATGAAATGTTTCAACCATCATATCCATGTATGTCTTTTTATCATTGTTATTATTATTTTAATTTATTGTATCTCACAGATGTAAATCAATTGTCTATGTCTACTTCTGTTTACACATGTGCATGATCTTGAGGGACAATGAATAACTTTGTTTAGTTTCCTCAGCTATCTGTGAAAAGGCTGCACAATAAAACACAACTCCATCAGAGATGAAGAGATCATGTCATCAGCAACTCTGCACTTCCTGTTACCTTCACAGACGACAACAGAGGAACGAGCTGGATGGTTGGAGGAGCTTATTGAATACAGGCTCACTGAATGTTTCCATGAGGATGAAAACAGAACAGAACTGATGATCTATTACAATCAATCAATTATATTTATTATAGGAATCATCCTTTTTGTGTTCATCATGCCAATTTCCCGGAGGGAACCTTCCAAAGGGATTAATAAAGTACTCTGTCTGTCATCATCCATTTGAATATTTATATACAAATCTTTAAGTCAGTATAAATGCACACAAAAGCCTTAATGTGTAGGTGGATATTCTCCCGAATTTCACCTATGGGGGATCAATAAAGAATTATCTTATCTTATCTTATCTTATCTTATGTAAAGCAGACACAGGATATATTTCTATTTCTATTTATGTTTACTTAGAATGATGTTATTTGGGTTGAGATATCTTGTTTAACTGAAAAGCTTCTACAGGATCTACAGACTGACATCAGTTCAGTTAGACTGAATTCATCTCATCTAATTTCTCATCTTAATTCAATGTCCTGTCCTTAGTGTATATACTGGTCATATATCTCATACTTGTATTCATGTTTATCTCATGTATATCTGTAAATAATCGGGTGTAGATTTGTTACATTTGGAAGTGCTCTCTAGCTCGTTTGTATTGTTCATTTTTAATATTTAATTTATTCTGTTGTCTTTGCTGCTGTGCAATGCAAATTTCCCCACTGAGGGACAAATAAAGCTTTATCTTATCTTATTTGAGGCTGTGATCCAGAGGCACAGATAACACCTGCGAGCATTATGAATATCATTCAGATGATGAGGTATCAGGTTTTCAGAGCATGGGGATTCTGGGGAACCGTTCTAGGGTCCAGCCTTCAACAAATACATGAAGCACCATTAGTGACAAATGTTATACCATTTTGTGTTTATCCATATTTCAGAAGTCATTTATTGATGCAAGTGTTTCAAAGCTTAAACTAACATTTCTAACACTGCAACACTTTGGTCTGTGTTCTGACCTGCCTCACTGTGAATCATGTGCTTTTACTTTGAGTCTTTGTGTCTGGTGAACTAGTCAAATGCAGCTGACTTTAATCAACAAACACTGGATGATAACATGTTCTGTTTGGATTCTTTTTGCATGGAACTCACTGGTCATGTTATTTTCAGCATCACATACATTGTTTCTGCTCCCGAACATGAGCAGAGAGCAGAGGACGCAGTGCTGTGTACAGTAATGTGGGTGGCTGAGCTCGTGGCCACGATCTGAGCCCGAACTCTTCTCTCTTCTGCGCCTGCGGTGGAAGGTGAATGGGCCTTCAAAGCAGGTGCTTGTCAGGTTGTCTAAGTGGGAGGCAGGCCTCCCCAGGGGGGCTCCAACCAGAGACAGGGGAGGCTCAGTGAATGGAATGAAAACAATATGACATTAGTTCTTGCATTAGTTATGAAAAGGAACAGCCTAAACGTGTGTGATTTGATTTGGTTCAGTCTCATGTTGTTGAGTGTCTGTGGCCTCAGACATCATACTGTGGTGTGGGGATACAAGCTGTATCTGAGGCGAGAGCCACAATCTCAGAGTGTGAAAACTCCTTCTCTCACAGTTTGGGAAACCTCCTCTCTGTTGACGGCACCAGCAGCAACACACACTTTTCACATGTGCAACTGGGTGCAACATAATGAATGCATCTGTGGAGAGACTGACAGGAAGTGATGCAATCCCACTTTGTCCTTACATCTCACCTATGATGTCAGGCTCTCTGCACCGTCCTGACCTGATTATGTTGTCACGACTGTAATGTCCTGTAGATGCTCACTGTCCTCTGTTAGACTCATGCTCCTGATTCTGAGACGGTCTCTGATGTTTTCCATGGAAACCCTGAGCTCACACAGCCTTTGTACGAAGAGTAAGGGCTTGTGTAGACAAACACTGGGAGCAGGTATCACCTCTGAACAGTGTGTGTGTGCTCCTGACTGCCCCCCAGCACCCAGCAGGAACGAGCGACTGTCACAGTGCAGATCTACGCGGCCAGCTCTGTGTTAAGTCCCAGAGCTGTTCACTCACTCAGAGCGTGGTGGAAATAAAAACAGAGCGTTTTCTTCCATCATTCTGTATTTTCCAGTGCAGTCACACAGGAACTCTCTTCACACCAGGAACAAACAGAGCAGCTGCGGGTGTCGGTGCCGGTGTTGGTGCTGGTGTTGGTGTTGGTGTTGGTGCTGGTGTTGGTGTTGGTGTTGGTGCTGGTGCTGGTGCTGGTGTTGGTGTTGGTGTTGGTGTTGGTGCTGGTGTTGGTGCTGGTGTTGGTGTTGGTGTCCTCCTCATAAAGCTAATACGTTAGTCAGTGAAGGGCTGCAGGCTCCTGGGTTGGGAGCTCAGATAATGATGTACAGTATCTCTCTCTTCATCTCCTGTCTGTGTTATTACATCAGTGAGACTCTGGAGCTGCAGCACTCTCGTCACAGAATGAGAGGAAGAGAAAGTGCAGCGTCTTGGAAGCTGTTACGGGTTCGTGGTCTCCTCTCATGAGCAGAAAACAGTGAGGCATGATGGAAGTTAATGAGCTGTCGCACTCTGTTCTCTGCAGCGCTCCAGGACAGGCCTTAATAGAGAACCACAGTTCTCTCTATCTGTCAGTCTTTAGAGTTTGCTCTGGCTCTTTCCTGTTTCAGTTTCATACTCCACTCTTCAGACGGCTCTCCACTCTGCTCCTCTCTAACTTCCCCGCTCCTTCCTCCCTGACCTTCTCCCTTCACCCTCAGCATCCATTTATCTGCTCTGATGAGAGCAGAGTGTATCTCAGTGGACAGCAGCTGGCTCACCTCTCTCAGCTCCATGCAGGAGCTCAGCTAAAGGCCAGGTGAGTCCACACCACCTGACTGTGAGGGGGGGGGGGTCTGCAGCGGCATGAATATGGGACCACCATCACTGAACTCAGATCTTTGCACTTCATACATGTTGGTGTTTGAGGGTTAGAATCTGACTGGTGTCGACTGGCTACAACCTCCAGACACAGTCACACACATGAGGTCACCAGAGCAATGAAACAAGAGGGGACGTTCAGGAAACTGTACTGAAACGTTTTAATGAAATGAACAATTATAACAATAATGATGATAAGAAGAAGAAGTAGAAGAAGAGGAATGAATAAGTGAGTGAATAGATAAGACGTGAGTGCTAGCATTAATAAAAAGCTTTCATAAAGATTTTAATATATCAGAATGTCAATTGTTCATGTTTCACCTAAGAAGCATCTAAATCTTAAACTTAACTTGTTGACGTTGTAACAGATATGAACAGGACAAAAACATATCTGTCTGTGTGTTTAGTGGTTTTGTCTTTCAGCATCAGGGAATTCATGGCCACTACTGTCATTTCATTTTTTTGTTTGCGTATATTTGAAAATCAGTTTCTTTACAGCTTCACATGAAGAAGCTGATTGTGTTGATGGTGAGGCTTTTTGCCTTCACTGAAGGTGGAGAATCAACAATCACTGAACAGAAACTGTCCTTTACAAAAACTCAAGAAATACGATGTAATTTGAGGAAAAGGTTACCTTCTTTGTTCAAAGTCCACGAGGATCGTTTCTGGAGCCTCCTTTTTTTTTTTTTACGGGCAGCCGAGTTCTGATTGGTCGCAGAGCAGGAAACAAATGACGGTAAGGTTGAATTAATCAGAGTGTCTCTCTCTCTCTCTCTCCCTCTCTCTCCCTCTCTCCTTGTTCCTCTCATACACTTGCATTTTACACACATTCTCATTCCTTTACCGTGTCAGACTGGTACAGTGGCAGACAGAAAACGGCCGGTAATAAAACAGCAGTGGGACTGTCAGCTTTTTAATGAGCTGCAGTGTCACAGAGATCTGGGGGCTCTCGCCGTCCCCTCTGGGAAAAAAGACCTTGTCCTTTAGTTTTCACTAGAAACTTTTTAATGAACAAAGAGCTGAACTTTATTCTCAGGTAGACTGCAGCTGCCTGCCCCCCCCCCCCCCCCTCGGGGAAAGTAGAGCTGCACATAAAAACAGATTAACCTCTGTTAGAACACCGCTCTCCACTGGAAATGTGTCAACATGTTACATTCATTTCAGAGCATATGACCTGGTATTGAACGTACGGTATCTTACATGCATGAGTCAGTGTGTGAAGATGCTGTGCCACATTCAGAGCAGAGCAAATGAACATGTCGCCTCCACTTCTGCTTCCTTTAATGGAGAGGAAATCTTCTGTGAAGTCAGGCTGTAGCTCGACAAGAACTCATTCTACTCCGACTGAACTTAAAGAAAATCATGACAAACCAAATCCCTGCACAGCACTGATGCCCTGACAGAAAGAGTTTAAGGACATACAACAGAAAAACAAGGTATAGAATTTGAGGAGAAGCTACAGATGGATTCTTTAAAGCTGGGGGGGTAGAACACATCACACAGTGTCACTGGCAGGCAAAGAAAGGTCCCACGCCTCGACTGCACCGACGCTGGAGGCCTGAGCTATTCTGGGACCTGGTGAGACATCAGCAGACACACTTCAATCACTGAGCAGCGCCTCTTTAATCCTAATCCTCGCCCCGGTGTCGCTGTGATGCACACACACACACATCTCCCAAAATACCCCCCATCGTCAGTCAGAGGTGGCTTTGGGCAGAGACATGTGAGAATCCATGCAACAGGAGGAGCACCTGGGTCATGAGAGGAAAATGCTGCATTTTTAATTTGTATTTGCAAGTGGTGGAGACATTGGGGGGGGGGGGGTCCACAGGGCATCAGAGGGTTTTATACACGGTGTGAAGTGTTTTATTATTAATCAAGTCAAAGGTGAAGGTATATTGCATCAGAGTCACATGCTTCATTTGATTGGCTTCAGTCATGAATCCTGATCACCGGCTCATTCATCAGCTGACTGGTACTGTGCCTCTGCCGCCGTCCCACTGTCTGGAATTACATCCAGATTAGATCAATTAACAGTTCGCAGCTTCTTCCAGCTTCCTGTATGCAGCGAGACAGACAGCAGGAGATCAGGCTGGGGGAGGGACGTGGAGCCTGTTTGACTTTCATGCAGGAAGCTGGAGTTTGCATCCTGTCAAAGACCTGCTCTCACTGTCTTATTCTAATGGTCACCATGGTCTTGCCTAACTCTAACCAAAATACTGCAGAGAGAAAGAAGAAGAAATTCAGCTGACAACATGAGGTTGAAATCAGGAGCCTTTGACTCGGCTGCACAGACTGGGACATGTGGCTGTGGTCAGTGGACGGATGGACTTAAACATTACATTAGAAAGTTACATGAATTATTTTATTATTATTATTATTTATTTTTTCTTAATTAAGGCAAATAAATGTCAGCTGTGTAAAAAGAAAGATCCTCTTTGACAACCAACAATTTGATAAATGCAAATGACTCATTTAAAGTGAGTGAGTGAAAATAATGGTGTGTGTAATGTTGCGTGTTGCAACAGGCAGTTAGAAACACACACATGTTGTTCACACACCACCTGAAGCCATTAGCAGCACTCACCTGAGCACTCAGCTTCCAGGCTCAAACATTTGCAATTACTTCAATCAATCCTGATCATTGTGGTGGTGAAAGCGGCGTGGTGCTGCAGGAGCACGGGGAATGATGCTGTGATGCATGTGTCAAGCTGAGAGTGTGAGCGTGTGCAGATGTGTGTGTGCAGGTGTTTGATAAGGGTGTGAAACACTCATTGGCATCAGTGCCAGCAAGAGAGGGGGGAGGGGAGACTGGGAGGGACGACTTCATCAGTCAGTGGTTTTAACCTGGACTGCACGGTGAGGGGCTCCTGCAGGAGGGAAAACACTGTTCATAACATCTGTGGAGCAGCTGGAGGGAGCTTGGACCACAGGCTGGTGAGTGCATGTGTGATCCAAAGCACCACTACAGACACCAGAGCACATGTTGGCCATGGCCTTCTACTGCAGGGATGAACAACATCGTCCTGTATTTTAATGATGGTGGTGAAAGCACCGCCTCACATGTTGCTCCAACACCTCCCGTTGGTTTCCAGCTGAGCTCAGACTTAATGATGGTGAAGGCTTCATTTTTATACTCAACATACTTTCATCACCATCTCTACAGCTGTTTCTGTGTTGGTGAGGAAACCAGAAAAACATCTACATGTAAGCACCTCGTGCACTTTGGACAGATCAGATGATGAAGCAGACTGATGAGAGAAAAGGCAGCAAGTGTTGATGCAACCAAGAAGATTTACAATCACCTGTAATCAAATACGACAGCTTCCTGCCTTCTCTGACACTTTCTTCAAGTTTTCTTCTCTCCACCTCTGAAGCTGAAGCCGTGGTCCTAAACATTTGTGTGCATGCGTGTACAATTACTTCACCTCAACTTTTACAAACAATCCAGCCAGAAACAGTCAAATGTGTTATTACCTAACACACACACTGTTAGTTTACATGTCTGTGTGTGCTGGACACACCATGTTTTTCATCACAAAGATATTCTCTTATTGAAGGGTGGAGGTGGGTGGAGGTGGACATTGAATCAAAACTACATCCATAAACATGCAGCAGTGAGCTCTCTGTCATTTAGCCGTGTCTGTGAGTGTGCGAAGGTCAGCCTCAGTCCACGCCACGTGTCGTCAGAGGGTGTGTGTGTGGGCTGTGTGTGGACGTCATGTGGTACCTCCACTCTGTTGTGACCACACAGACTCTTCTGCTCAGCCACTGAGCAACAACAAGCTACAGAATGTCCACAGGTGTGGTACATGTCCTCTGCACGTCCACGGACACGGAGCAGGAAGTAGTATCAACAGGTCTGCAGCGCTCTGTGTTCACGTCCACTGAGGGGTCTGTTCATGCCCTGAGCCTTCTTATACTTAGACTGAGGCACATTAACCAATCACATCAATTTTAAATAACAGAATCTTGTTTGTTTTACAACTTTGATTATTTAAACCATGTTTGTTTGTATTACATTAATTAATTAATTAATTAATTAATTAACATTAATACAGTTTAGAATTGATTAAATTATGCAGATTATAATTAATTTGAATGGATACATTTAAAAAATGTATGTATGAGTTTTTTTTTATCAAAAAGATGTAAATGCATCAAAATCAACTCTGCCTCGAATCATTTCTGTGAGTGTGTTGTGGTGCTGAAGCTTTTTCTTGTCTGTAGCTGCTCATTTAAAGAAATATTTCACAGCTGGAAATATAGTGTTTTCATAACACTAAGAAATAGGTGCTCCATGATCAGAGAGTTGACTGTGCTTGGTTTGCATGAAAATGGAAATACAACAGTCGTAGAACCAAAACAAAATGGCGGGCACTTTGTCCTTGCACGTACTACTCACCCAGAAACGATAACAACAGTCTGGTTTAAATGTAAGTATTCTTTTAATCTCAGCAAGACAGAGGCCTGGAGGAATGAGGTCAGTGTTTGAAAACCCTGCATGCTCCTACTCAGTACTACTCCTACTAAGTTTCAGTGTAGGTGAAAACAATGTGCTACATGGTCACCAGTTTGTGAGAAAAAAAAAACATTTCCACATGTAATTCTTTATTTAACAAGGTTTGCACACTCTCTTTTCTTCAAATTCAAATACTGGGATCTTTCATTCAACAAACTGGTTTTGTATTTTGGTCAGAGCCTTTGTATCTCTTTAGATTGGTACAATATATAAATGTGTTCTTTAAAAAGCTCCTCATCGTCGCTCCTGCATGTGAGCATCAAGGCCAGGCTCAGCAGTATTAAACAGAAGCCACTGAGCGGCTGCACAAGGCTCCACTCTCTCACAAACCACACAAACATCACACACATTCCACACACTCTCAAACCCTGTGAAGAGACTGGTGATCAGGTGAAGGCCCAGGATGTGCTCTGATGTTCGGCCTTGGGTGGCTGCAGAAACAGCTCCTTCCTGATGGCTTTAACCAGTTAACAGTTTAATGGGATGACAGTGTGTGAGGCCTGCTTTCCTCATGATGCTGTGCCTGGCCTTGAACACGGCTCTGCCTCACACCTGGGGGGGGGGGACTTCAAGCATGAAGTGTTGGAGCCTTATCACAGAACGTATTCATTCTTCTTCTGGTTACTGCCTGATTATCTGGATCAGACTCATCAACACACCAACAGTTTCTAAGAAGCCAATTTTTTCTGCAGCTCATCATTTTCTGTACATTCTGACAGTCTGGTTTCCGTGACCACGTTCGTGTGGATCCATTATCTTGCCAATGCAAACACAGTTTTGGGAAGACAAAGAAAGAGACAGTGTCTGATTTGACTTTTTAAGCAGTAAATGAATCAGATGCACTTTGGTATTTCTCTACAATAACAGCTGTGATTGTTGTGGTGCTGACGTGTTCTGCTTCTTTCAGCTTCCACAGCTCAGCTCTGACAGAGATTCAACCTCGGTCCACAACACCGCCTGCTTGGCCCTCGCTGCCAGAAAGCTCAGTATGCTCAGAGCCAGAAATTACCACACCTCATTTCAAATGCATGGGAGGTGGAGGCTCCTCCCACTCCAGTTCTAATGGTGAGTCTACATGTGGTGAGTGGGCCCCTGACAGAGGCTGAGCACCAGCAAATACTGGAGAATGAAGCTTCTGTCCTGCCATCTGAACCAATGGCTGATGCATGCCACACTGTGATTGGCTCCAGGTGATGCATGCCACACTGTGATTGGCTCCAGGTGATGCATGCCACACTGTGATTGGCTCCAGCTGATGCATGCCACACTGTGATTGGCTCCTCGATCAAAAGCTCCAGCAGCATGGTCATCAGAGTAACAGTGATAGATGTCAGGTACTAATGTCCATGCTGTACACCTGCGTGAGTATGACTGGAGTGTTACCAGCCATACAGCTGCCAACGAGCCCGTCATCATGAAGCACAATGCAAAGAGCTACAGTCAATAACCTGAAGCATTGTTCTGCATGAACTCATGCCTCATTTGTTTGTGTAGCATTGTCACCTTTAGTTAATGCCTTCAAAGATTCGGACACTGATGTTCTTTCAGGTTGCAAATGGGGAAAAGTACCCGAGGCTGGAGTGCAAAGTGTTCCACAACAAATCTGAAAGGGAGCTGACAAAATCCAAAGTCCAAAACAAGCAAGATCTGGGGAAACACAAGGCAACATCCAGTATCCAGGGAGAATGTGAGGAATCACATTCGGGCTGGAGCGTTTGACACGGAGCAGAGCACAAAGAGGAACAGGCAAAGAAAGACAGAGAAAGACTTAAATAGAGCAGCAGCAGGGGAAGAACACAGGTGAAACTAATTAACAATCTCAAGGGAGGAAATGAGACAAAGACAGGAAGAGAAGTAGCTGAACAGACCTGAGGGCAAGCTCCATCCAAAAAAAGGCTAATTAAACAAACTACAGCCAGCACACTTTACAAGTGGTTTCTTGAAAAATGTTGGGATGCTAACATCAGTGGCTCCACCACTGAAATCTCTCTAACTGTCAGATGGATTGGGATGTCCTTTGGTGCCCAGGGGCTGGATTCTGTACTTTCCAATTCCCACTAACTACTCAGATTGATCACACATTCACTGAAAGATCTCAATATCTTTGAGATGGGTTAAAACTAGGGATGAGTCGGATCCTCGTTTCAGATGCATTTTGGACGAATACGATTATGATACGAGTAAAATCCGTAAATATCTGTGCTCGTGCTGAAGGAAAATCCTCATTGTGTAACTGACTGTCTTCGCGGTCAGTGCCTCCGCTCAGGTCGGATTTTTATTTATTTATTTTTTTTACCGTCTGCTTGCTCTTAGTTTGGCTGGTGATATGAAGTCAGTTGAAAAACTTTGCTCGTACTGAACGCGGTGCTTTTGAGAAGAAGTGAGCAAGGCCGACATATTATTTCCCTGTTTGCATCACTGGATGTTTGCATGAATCATGACGTTCACACAGATCATTAAAAAATAAACAGTCTTACAGACCATTTACACACATACACACATATAGCTGTAGCTGAACACACAAAGTAGCCTATATTAATATTTTTATTGTATGTGGCTGCATGCAGTATCTGACACTTTCTCTCTGCAGTTCATGAAAATAATATTATAAATATTATTGAGATATACTGTATATAGGCTTTGAATGCAGTAGATTAGCAACTTCTGATCAGTCCATATCAATTTCAGACCTTAAAATAATGTACTGTTTAAAGCCCCACCCATTTCTGCACCCACTTCCGGTTTAGGCCCCGCCCACTCCGCCTTGGTATTGTGAGCATGTTGGCATGTATGTATATATGTATAATCAAGAGAATTTGAATTAATACTGATGCAGCATGTGATGGAACCTTCTATATTCAACAGCCTTAATTCAATAGTTTACTTCACAGCACCAGCTTCATATTTGGTACATATATCAATCAGACCTTGCTCTTTTACTGATCTCATTTGTTTTCAGGTAAACCTTGTCAGATTTTTGCTATGAGCATCAAAATACAGACGTGACAAGTTTTTTTTTTAATTTTAGAGGCCTATATATGAGAAAGTATCATTTCTGTCACAGATATAACTTGTTTTCCTGATAGTACTATAACATGTCTCACATATTGAAAAGAATCAGACATGTGGTGTCATTACATCTGGAGACATAGAGAGCCAAAAGTGCTACCATGGACAACACGCATTCCAGGAAGCCATATTTAACATGCCATAAATCTGTAAATATGTCACACACACAGCTCTCCTTCTGTGTACAGAGCCTCATTCTATCAAAGAATCATGTGTGAAAATTTGAACCATTTAGTGTGAACAGTTCAAAAGTTATTAGTATGAAGGTATTTCAGGTGCAAAATATTTGAGCACCTGTAACATTGAATTTGTATGTGTATCAGCAAATTTGATTTCCCACGCTCTATGAGTTGTGTACTTGTAAAATAATTTCTTGTATGTGACGATTTTTTTTCTTCCCACAAATACAACACAAAAATACATATTCACAAAACTGTAATTTCAGGTGCACAAATCATATTTACAGGTGCACAAATCCTTTTCTACAAGTCACACATTTCAACAGTGACACGCTCACATTTTGCACCTATTGTTGCAGCGCACTAGGTGCAAAACATACTTGTGCACCTGTATGGTATGAAGTGAAGCTGCAGTGAGAATTTGAATATGTGCAAATCTGAATGTGAACTTGTGCAATAACTATGTGAAATAATTTACCAAGAAAATAGCTGTGTCATTTAACACACAAACACAAACAGCTACTTACAACCACTGGAATCCTCCCCACCAGTCACATTCTCTGTTTTCTACAAGTGCAAATCAGAAATCGTACTTCTGCTTCCACTGAGATATTTGGTTCAAAACTACAAAACGAAGCTTTGTCCGCCCAGCCAATCAGATGTTTTCATTCAATCCGAGGTCAGTTGTTTTCGTCCCACAGCCAATTGGAAGGAGGGACGCTATGACGTACCAGGTCGAAGGGCGGCGAAGGTGAGTTTTGTAATTTATGTCTTAAAAACTCACCTTCGCTGCTCACAGGGTATATTAGTCATCAAACTGTGGATGTTTGATTGCAACACTCGTTTCTATGCTAGATATGAGGCCACGCCCCCTTTTTGAAGGCTTAATATCTCTGAAACTAGAGGAGACATTGGCCTCAAAGTTTGCACAGCAAAAATATGATGAAAAGCTGAGATGGTCAGTCGGGAACTTTCTCTAAAATCTGGTGATTTGGCACCGGAACGACTCTTAAATATTTACAGAACATTCTGATCATTCTGATTACCAGAAGCAGTTACTACTTTTTACAGTGGGAGAAAGTGAACATTGAGCAGAATGCAGCTGGAGCTATGGTTGGTCCGACCCCCCCACACAGTTCAGGTCGTCCCTGTAGAGACTGAATGACCAGCCGAGCTAGAACGTCCACATCAAGCACAAACATGACAGTTCCATCTCTTCATGACTTCACATTCATATCTGAGCACTGCGGTGCAGATTGAGAATAAAGGTTTGAAGCCCACATGTATTTGACACCCAAACATTCTGCTCATTCAAAGAACATTTCCTCCTGCGGTGTTGAGATTAACGAGGTTCTGGCCTGCTGCGGGGATTAAAAGGATTATGTGCTATCCACAATACACTGATGGAAGACAGGCATCATAATAACCTTGTTGTTATGCATGAGTTTTGAAGATGATACTTTTGATTCAAGGACGTCGGCCCTGTTCTTGAATGTGCTGCCTTTCAAATTCTTATGCATTAGCTGTCGGTGGGAAAGCATTGTCTTCTGTTTCTATACATCCACAGAGCCACGGAGCCATAACAGCTGTTCCAGGCTGGAATACAAGATGATGCAGGGACAATACACACAGAGAAATATAGATGAGCCCAGGCTGGAAATGTTCAGCTGACATCGTTCACAGGTTACATAGGTTTAACAGTGAGATCTTTTCTACACATGCATCTTTTCATTTCCAAGTGTCACAGGGTGTTTATTTGCTGTATAATTTGTAAAGAGCTCCAATCAAAGCACGTGGTCAGCAGAGCAGGCCTGTGTGGTCCTGGGCTTTTATGCCTGTCCAAATCATTTCTGTGCTTCCACCCACTGGCTTCGCCACCGCACACAGCAGCTCTGCAGGCATCTGTGCTGGCCTTTGATATGAGGCAATATTCATCAGAAACAAATAATATCTTTCTCTCCTAACCGTTTCCACTTAATTCAGTTTTTCAGGGACAAGTGTGGGAAAGCAGGAAAGTGATGCAAACAGCAGCAACATGGCGGCACAGAGTGTCTGTCATGAAGTGCCCTCGGCTCCAGTCTCCAAGGACTCGAGGAGAGACGGGGCGTGTTCGGTCCGAGGCGCTCAGGCAACGTCAAGATGGCTAATTTCAAAAACAGCTCAGACCACTGATAAGTGCTCAAGGTTATTTTTTCCTCAACAGCATGTGGAAGTGAATGTTCTGTAACTTGGGAGAATAAAACTAAAATGATTGAGATGATTTCAACCTTTAGGGAGAATCTACCCTTGTTCCTGTCCTGACAGACACAGACAGACAGAGACACAGACACAGACACAGACAGACAGACAGACAGACACAGACAGACAGACACAGACAGACAGACAGACAGACAGACACAGACACAGACACAGACAGACAGACAGACAGACACAGACAGACAGAAAGACAGACAGACACAGACAGACACAGACAGACAGACACAGACAGACAGACAGACAGACACAGACAGACAGAAAGACAGACACAGACAGACACAGACAGACAGAAAGACAGACAGACAGACACAGACAAACAGACAGACACAGACAGAAAGACAGACAGACACAGACAGACAGACAGACAAACAGACAGACAGACACAGACAGACACAGACAGACAGACAGACACAGACAGACAAACAGACAGACAGAGACAGACAGACACAGACAGACAGACAGACAGACAGACACAGACAGGCAGATAGATAGATAGATAGATAGACAGACAGACAGACAGATAGATAGATAGATTATATGTTATGCTATTCTCAAAATGTTTCTTTATTTTAAAACTCAGTACAAATTTTATTTTCAACAAAAGTTCAACAAATGTCAAATGCAATTCATTAAAACTTCTCATGTGTCACTGTGGGAACGTAGAGCTACAGTGTGGTGGAAGGAAAAGAGACTGTGACTGTGTAAATACTGTATTGTGACCATATTTTGCTGTGTTGAAATTCAGATTTCAGCTCTGCCACACAGCATCACTCAGCCCACATCCAGAACAGTATGATCCCGATTCTGCCTGACACATATCATGGCATAATGATACATTGCCAGTCTGGTATCATGCAATGGCATCTTTGTTTGCTTTCCCCCAACACTAAGCTGGCACTCAGGTTTAGTAATGATCACCAACCACGCCTGTAAGATAAGCAGTTCAGGGGAATCCAGTGTCAGCGAAGTCATTAAATGATGCTGTTCTTGCCCTGATGTCCATCCATCTGCTCCTGCCTCCATTCAGGCTAATACGCTGCCGTATAAAAAGCCTGAACCTGAGTCTGGTGAGGCATGAGGTAAACAAGTGGATATACAGGTCTGGACATGTGAGATTCAGCATGTATCTTAGTGCCAATTATTTTAGACTTACCTCATAGGACATGACAGGGTATTACACCACATTACTGCTTCATACATCATTACTTACTGAGGCATATGAGGTACAGGGATGAAGACCCTGAGCTCGTCCATATGTCTTCAGTATGACGGCACCTCATTTGTATCTCAGACTTGACCTTGTTGGAGGGTTTGATTTAGTTGGCAGAGCTAAAGTCGATGGACAGAACTTCACATACCAGCACTAGTGGAACAAATCAGAGCCGGGCCGGGGGCGGGGCAAATGACCCGGGCCGGGGGCGGGGCGAATGACCAGGCCCTTTAAACCCAAATAATAAAGCTCATGATAACATCAGTTTACAACATACACATGCCCACAACAGTGAGGCTGACAAGCTTCAGCACCACGGAGAGCGACTGTGTCATTCTGAATCCATCAAACACACATGAAGTCTAACAAAGCAAGAGAACAACAAAAACATGAGGCCACATGGTCACTAATAATAAAACAACACTAATCCAAAGCAGTTCAGCACCACGGAGAGCGACCGCATCATTTTCACACCCACTTTAACTATTTCACCTCAGAGCCTGTGTCAGTAGCTATAAAGTTCAGTGAAACTGGCACAGAGGCCCACATGGTCACAAACACAGTTTCACTATGAAGCACTATAGGCCGACTCAGCACTATCTGAAGGACACACATCGAGCCTCGTGCTCCTCCACCATGCTCTGTATGTCCATTTTCTTTGCTCTCTCATGCTCTGTGGACAACCAGTCCACTCAGTCCCTCCTGTCCCACCGTGCTCCTCCAGTGGTTTTGAATGAGTTCTGACTTGGAGAATGAGCACTCAGAGGTTGCTACGGTGACAGGAAGAGTCCAAAATAAAAGCTCCACTTTGATGCTGATATGAAGTGCCACTCATGTTAACTAGTCCCTAAAAATGCTCCACCTGGTTTTCAATCTGTTGACAAGTGACTGATGACGACATTGGTGGATGGTTGGTGACGAGTTTTACCCAAAATACACTTGGAGACAATATGAATGATAAATTTACAATATCTACTTGTAAATGTGCGTATTATAAAGTTAAATGTGAGAGTGAAAATAAAGCCAGTCATGCAGCACAACATTTTATTCAATATTTCACACCTACTACATCACTAAAGTCAGTGGGTCTTGTAAAGTTTTTAGCAACTATGACTCAGCCCTGCCTGGGGCAGCCTATATAAGCCCTGTATAGATCTGCATGATGGATGATAATAAACGGACTCTGGCCTCCTCTGGGCACAGGTCATGGAAAGGCCTGCTTTGTCCAGCTCCCCTGAGCCGTGGTTAGAGGTCTGGCACCTTCAAGTCCCATCTCCCATCCAGGCCCCTCTCGGGCCCGGGCCCCCCCTGAAGCTCCACCCCTGCATACCAGAGGTCTAAACATTCAGTTCATGAATGGGAAAATAGTCATACATTAGTAAAAGCTGGATGTTGTTTATGTTCATTGACGAATGAACGAGCTATAGCTGTGTTATGACTGACAGTGGTAAATTATAAAACGTTCACTGATTCTCCAAGGACCAGTAACATTTTTGGGTTATGTTATTCAAAGCACTTGGTCAAGGTTAGTTAAAGTTCATGGTCTTTGGTGAGATACTGACTCCCTGATACAGATTCTCAAAGCCAATTTGTAGTATTCAAATGTATTTAGCAGGAAATGGTGGATCGTGAGGGTGTAGAAGTCATAAGAGATAGTCATGTACTGCATCTGATTTTCATGCACAAGAAGTGATGTCTGGTCCACACATGCAAAGATACTGTAGAAACAAAGACAAAGATCTGCAGAAAAAGCAGGACACCATTGTTATTGTGAATGTTTTACTTTTTATATAATTCAACTGTTAAACTATTTTGATCAGAAATATGATATGATGATTTCGGATGGGGATGGAAATCATCATATAACACACACACTCTCTCTTTGAATGTTGTCCTTTCATCTGAGTCACCTTCAGTTTTTACTGTGCACTCAAAGCACTTGGTTTAATGAGCCACATTAGTGCTGATTGGCCTGATTCTCTCATCTCAGGCAACATGCAGGCCCTGCCCCACCGGACTGCTAAAGCTTGTTGTGGCTGTATGCAGCCTGAACGGAGCTGCAGATACGACTCAAGGCTGAATGAAATGACATGATGCCTGAGCTTTGTTTCGAGGGAAATATTTGTAATTACATGATGAACCTTGTGTTCATCATGTTCATCAAGTGACATCAGTGGACGATGGACTGATCAGAGACAGCCCTGCCCAATCATGATCCTCTCACCTGTTACCACTGAACCTGTTCACCTGTGGAAGGATCCAAACAGGTGTTTCTGGATCAGTCCACAACTTTCAGTCTGTTGTTGCTCCCGTCCCAACTTGTTTGAAACACGCTGCTGCCATCATAGTGACATAAATAAGATATATTAACACAAATCAATGAAGTTGATGAGGTCAAATATAAATATATTGTTTTCATCTTTTTTATATTATGTATATGTCAATATGAGGATTAGCAAGTTTTCATTGTTTTATGTTGTGCACAGTGCCCAACTTCCTTTATTAATCAGGCTTGTATTTACATACACACATCTTAATTACACGGAACAAGCATGTGATTGGCTGCACTCTGTAGCTCTTGGAGTGGAGCTCTGCTTGCACCAACCGACCTGACTTTTGGCAATTTGACTGCAGCAGGATTTGGGAGGGGGGCGCTGGCACTATGATAGCTTGACTTCCAACACGATCACGCCCACACACATCTCCTTGTACCTTGACTGACAGCTTCTGTTCGCTGAACAACAGGCAGACAGGCTTGTTATTTCAAACAACTGAGTCCTGGAGTTGAAGTGAACAGGGGTGGCGACACGCTGCGGTCAAGTGAGCCATTGTTTGGATTCTGATCTTGCATGTCTTGTATCCATGCTTTTACAGGAGCCGTGCTTGGAGCAACAAAAAGGGATGAGAGACTCACGTTACTAGTCCTTTCTCATGTTTCTCATGTTTCTCATGTACGGGGAACGTCACCTGAACGGACATGGCAACACAGTGACAAAAGAACACTTGACTGAAATATTAATTCAGTGTCTGTCTGTCTGACCTTCATGTTTTCACCTGTTGATGTGGAGCTTTAATGAATGTTTCATGCAGTCAGCCGTGTGGAGCAGGAGCTCTTCTGATTCCACACCAACAACAAGGACCAACAGACAGACATTTGGTTCTACAACTATTTAGTGACCTGCAAAAAGTGAGAAAATAAACATGCAAAATACTAACATGCAAGAAAACATGGGTATAACAAAAAATGGGAGGGGGTGAGCAAGGGTCAGGTTTTAATGAAGTGAGTGCGCTGTGTTTCTTTGGCTCAGTGACTGGTCGAGCCGAACACACAGAAACCCTGTGGAGCCGCCTGGTTTCTTCCACCTCACACTGGAGGAACAACAAAACAATATCTGGCTCTCAGGTAGCAGCTGCATATACTGGTCCCTCTGTTCCTGCTCTCGCTGGTCTGCCTTCCTTTTCAACTTTCCACAGTTGGAAAATAGCATAGAAACATAGCACAATATATGAATCGACACACAGCAGCGTTTAAAGCAGCAGCACAGATGTTCCTATAGCCAGCCATGGCTCGTCATGTTTTGCAGGGAGCATAATGATCTTTAGTTATGTAGCACTTTTCCAAACAAATGAACGCTATGAAATAATTCACAAAGCAATAGGACCATAAATATTAAATATAAGTCCAGACAGTATCGACTGTATGTTACATGCAAAGTGGGTTGTTATAATAATAATGAAGATAAAATTATATCTGTCTATCTACATCCATGTATTAGCTTTTCATTTCATTAACACTTATAACTGTTGCCATGTGATTACCTGGTGTAGCTTCATGCTAGCCTGTCTCTGGCCTTACTATATAATGAAACATAATCTGATCTGACATTAAATCAACAACCTGCATATCACACCTTTGAACTGATCATTTACACCATACTATATATTTATGCTTTTTTCAGATACATATAAATACCATTTGTATAATATTGTTTATTACGACAGTAATTTACATTATTACTTTTTATACATTTCCATCAATTTAGATTTTTGTTTATACTTTGTAATAAGCTGTAAAAGAACAGACACACACACAGTTTTGTGGAAACTAATGACACTGCTTTCTTTTTGTCAGTATGAGTAATGAAGTTAAAAGTAGAGAGGATCATTGAATATAAAGACTCAATTAACATTTAGCCTGCAAGGGGGGGGGGGACTCCTCAGAGACAGACCAGGAAGGTAAATGAATGAGAACAGATCATGTGGGATTGAATATGGTACGAACAGAGACTTTAAGAGGAAGTAAAGTAGAAGAGAAAAACAAAAAGGCACAGCACCACTGTGGTTGACTTGTGGGGGCTGGGGGCTTGGTCCTGGTCCAGGGGAGGCCGATGTGCCAGTGATAGCAGCATGCCTGGCTTCACTCTGACACTCACACACAACTTTAATGGACAAAATGGTAGTTGGACAGCTGAGCAGTGTGTGCGTGTGTGTGTGTGTGTGTGTGTGTGTGTGTGTGTGTGTGTGTGGATTCACAGTGGGGGGCTATAGTAAAGCAACAGATACTGCTTGTACCAGCTATTCTGAAGGTCCTGTCCTGAGAACCCCATTAGACTGATTTGATTTGGCTTGTTTTCCTTGTCCACAATGTGTCCAGTTCTATACCCTTGATCACTCGCACTGGTGCTCTCTCTGTTGCTGTCTACAGGTGCATTTCAACCAGGAGAGACGAGTATGTGAAGGAAGATCGTTTATTACAACAAAAGACATTGACCTCATTCGAGGCTCTCTCAAAAGCTGGGCAGCTGGAGGAGCAGCTTCTGCACAAAGATACAGAGTTTGAGGCTCTCTCAAAAGCTCAGAAGCTGCAGGAGACGACAAGCAAGATGGATGACCAGCTTCTGCAAAACATCCTTGCAGCATTTAAGGTACTCTCAGATGTTCATGAGCTGGAGAAAGAGCTGGCTTTCGAGGGGACTCAGAACCTGCAGGAGCAGCTGAGGGAGAAGGACACTGCAGCATTGGAGGCTCTCTCACAAGCTGAGCAGCTGGTGAAGACACTGAGAAAGATCGAGGACCCCTTTGGAAGATGTGGATTTTGAGCTGAGCTGAGCGAGATGGAGGAGCAGTTCATGCACAAGAAGAAGTGGTGGTTCTGTTAGATCAAAAACATAAAAAAAGAGCAAAAAAAATTTTTTTTTAAATTATTATTATTTAAGTATTTCTTATTGTTATTTTAAATAAATAAATTTGTAAATCCGTGCCAAATCACCAGATTTTAGAGAAAGTTCCTGATTCCCATATTTAGCCTAGAAAACAGTGTTACAATCAAACATCCATCGTTTGATGGCTAATAACTTTTGAATTGTTCAGACTAAATGGTTCAAATTTTCACACATGATTCTTTGATAGAATGAGGCTCTGTACACAGAAGGAGATCTGTGTGTGTGACATATTTACAGATTTATGGCATGTTAAACATGGCTTCCTGGACTGTGTGTTTGTCCATGGGATCACTTTTGGCTCTCTATATCTCCAGATTTAATGACACCACATGTCTGTTATATCAAGACAAGTTATATCTGTGACAGAAATGATACTTTCTCATATATAGGCCTCTAAGAATGGAAAAAAGCTTGTCACATCTGTATTTTGATGCTCATAGCAAAAATCTGACAAGGTTTATCTGAAAACAAATGAGATCAGTGAAAGAACATTGTCTGATTGATATATATACCAAATATGAAGTTGGTGCTGTGAAGAATTATTAATTAATTATTAAATTAAATATAAAATATCAATTATTAATAATTAGTTACAATGGCATCAAAATAAAAAAAAATTATGAAGCAATTCTGAGATGGTCAGTCGGGAGCATTCTGGTGATTTGGCACGGAATTACCCGAATAAATAAAATTTAAGTATTATTATTTTTTAATTTTTTACAGTCTGTGGTTTTCACAGAGGATAGTCTAGTGAACATTGATTTCACAATAAAATTCTGAATACAGTATTTTACTGTGAAATAATACTGTAAAATAATGACTTCATAATGAAAATTGTTGGAAATGCCTTTAAAGTTAACTGCTGTAAAAGGTAATTTATTGGGCAGCTACTTAATTTATTCCTCCAAATGGCTGGGAGGAAGACGCAGGACGGACACATACACACGAACTGTTCAGCAGTTAGCATCGTTCATGTCCACACATTTCCCCAAGCTTTTTCAATCCAAACAATTTCTCTGGGTTTCAAGTGAACTTTAACAGTTGACCTTGTGTGTGCTCTGGGATCAAAGCAGCGGACCCTTCACCTCTGAGGGAAATATCCAACACTTGTTTTTCACAAGGGCCTGTCAAATGCTGCTGCAACGCGGACACAATGCGAAGTTGCCTGATGTGTTCAGACGTTACATTAGAAGTAGATTTCACTGAACACATCCTCACACCTCGAGGACTGAATAGATGGATTGCCAGTGACTCCCAAAACAACAAAGTATATGACTGTTGGAAAGTAGCGGCGACAGACATCCTGGACTCACGTCTGATCAGACTTTCCTTGTCTTCTGGTTAATATTGTGAACTTGGGTAGGTTTAGGAAAAACAATAATTGTTGGGTTTAATAAGTATGTTACGTACTATGTTACGTACTGATACTCGTTTCAGACGAATATCCGTTACGCTTGTTTTTACTGTCTGCTTGCTCTTAGTTTGGCTGGTGATATGAAGTCAGTTGAAAAACTTTGCTCGTAATGAACGCGGTGCTTTTGAGAAGAAGTGAACAAGGCTGACATATTATTTCCCTGTTTGACATCACTGGATGTTTGCAGGAATCATGAAGTTCACACAGATCATTAAAAAATAAACAGTCTCACAGACCATTTACACACATACACACATATAGCTGTAGCTGAACACACAAAGTAGCCTATATTAATATTTTTATTGTATGTGGCTGCATGTGTGATAGATTGATTTATATTAAAGAATTGATTGATATTAAAGAAGTGATGAAATGTGTCATAAAATCAGTCAGTAGAGAATGGTCATCTAAAACAGTAAAAAGCACTTATAAATGGATGCTGTAACTGTAAAACCTTTGATCATTATTAATTTTCAAATTCATTGTGGATTAAAACTGTGAAGCTGTTAAAATGTTAAGTGCTACAAAAGAGCATAAAATTGTTAAAAACAAGGTTAAAACGGTTAAATATATCTGTCAGATGTTTATCTGGTATCTACCTGTTGAGCCTTCAGCAAGCTTGATTGCGATTGATTAGTTATGCCTGCAGAGGCCGGAAGGGGGAGCTCTCGGTCACGATGCCTCATTCTCAATGAAGCTGCCAGAGAGATAACATCGTGTCTGAGCATCTTTATTGATATTTCCCCTTTCCAGGTATGTAGTTATTATTTATGTTTTATGAGTTGTTCTCTGTGTGTTTTATGAACTTAGTAACTGTGTTTTGAGTATGTTAAAAGTATTATTTTATATGTTTATGTGTTTTAGTTCCTTACTGGCGTAATGTTAGCAGCAGTTAGCTTAACTCCGTCAGCATGTGGACAGCATGGAGCCGCACCTTGTTAAGCGTGCATTAGACGCACATGGCGTACCTTTGTATTGTGTTTATGAATTTTAGTAAGATATGTTTAATGTATAAATTATATAATGTGGTTAATATGTATGGTTGTTGAAATAATTGAGTTTATGTCACAAGAATGTCTGAATTTAAAGACTTGACAAATGTTTAAGAAATTGTTTATTCACAATGTATTTAGTTATGAACAAATTGCAGTTAATGTTTATTATTTTAAAGGACAATTTCAATGTTATATTTAAGTTTATATGTTCAAGAAAATGTGAAATGTTTGATTGAACATTTGTATTTTTCTAAGTTTTTTGGAAACAATAAAATTCTCAATGAAGCTGCCAGAGAGATAACATCGTGTCTGAGCATCTTTATTGATATTTCCCCTTTCCAGGGTGTAACACATGCAGTATCTGACACTTTCTCTCTGCAGTTCATGAAAATAATATTATAAATATTATGGAGATATACTGTATATAGGCTTTGAATGCAGTAGATTAGCGACTTCTGATCAATCCATATCAATTTCAGACTTAAAATAATGTACAGTTTTAAGCCCCACCCATTTCCACTTCGGGTTTAGGCCCCGCCCACTCCGAGTACAGCTACAGATAATGTAGGTGGTTGAACAGATACAGACACAGATAATAGATAGTGGTGTACTCGCTCATCCCTACTAGTTTACTTTCTTATATTTGTGCATTCTCTCATCTGGTCATGTGGTCGGCTCCAGAGAACTGACAGCTTTCACACAAGATCACATTTTCATTGTTTAGAATCAGTCATTTAAATTCATTAGACCAGACTATTGTGGCTGTTTGACAATTGTCCCATGCATAAGGGCATAATATAACTTTTCTTACATGGGCCATACCCTTCATGTTTCCCGACACTCTCGTAAAAAAATGACAACGTTCTTTTTGTAATTCCTTGATAGCTGCTGTTTCCTGACAGCTGAGCAGAATCCAGCTCAGACTGCACACACACCAACCAGACAGACATCCATGTGCCGGTCGAGTTAGTGCTTGCATGAGAACATCTATACAAATCAACATGAAGATAGATGTTTACACAACTGTGATATGAGAGGACTGTGCTGGCACAGAGCCAGACCAATCAAGACATTTCCATTGTACCCTGGTGACTGGATGACAGCCGTCAGCACCTGTCAGTCTTCACTGCACAAGCGTCAGAGGCAGGGGCCCCAGCTGTTCAACTCACTTCTCATCTGATCCTGTATTTTAAAGCTTCCTGTCCTCACCTGATGCCCCACTGAAAGATGGTGAAGGACCCAACACAATTACTCTTCAGTCTGCTGGGCCTGTCAGAGGCAGCAGCCACAGCTCTTCGGCCAGTCATCATTACTCACATCCAACACACACCAACAGTACCATACATATATGTAACAATGGACGGACACACACACACACACACACACCAACAGTACATATGTAACAATGGATGGACACACACACACACACACACACACACACACACACACACACACATCAACACACACACACACACACACACACACAGTACCATACATATATGTAACAATGGATGGACACACACACACACACACACACACACACACACACATCAACACACACACACACACACACACACACCAACAGTACCATACATATATGTAACAATGGACGGACACACACACACAAACACACACCAACAGTACATATGTAACAATGGATGGACACACACACACACACACACACACACACACACCAACAGTACATGTGTAACAATGGATGGACACACACACACACACACACTAACACACACAAAGCATGTTTGCAAGGTGACCACAGTGTTGATGCAGTAAATGCTTGTTGCTATGGAGACTCAAAAGCAACAGACCCCAGGTGAGAATGTGATTTTACCCAGTCAATTTTGAGTCTTATAATATTTTTCTTGTCCAGCTAATGTAGTTTGATAAAAAGAAAAAAACAGTGCAGTTGCATCCAGAGTTTAAGTTGTCTTTATGTCATTCCTTTAAGTGAACTCTGCAAGGAATTAATCAAGTGTCATATGAAATTACTGTTTTTTATTTCATTTCGTTTTGAGATAGAAATTTAGCCTAGAGATTGGGAGAAACAGCCATCTGAACTGCGGAGGCTTCCTTGAAGTGTAGAAATAAAGAAGAGGTTGTACAAGCTCAACAAAGAAGAGCAGACACAGAAACTTTCTCTGAAGCTCTCTCTTGGTCTTTAAGATCTTTCTTAGACAAAAACATTCTGTATTTTTATGAGCTTACCACCAAGACACACTGAAAAACAAATCCCATATGTCCACACTTCAGAGTAATAACAACAATAATAACAGCTTTGCTTAGCTTTGTGTGTTGTGTATGACAGTGTTACAGGTGAGTCACAAAAAGCCAAAATACAATATCACAATAATAACAGGTTATACAATTCTAATTCCACCAAAGGTGAGGCTGTGTAAAATGTTAATAAAAACAGATTCTGGTGGTTTGTAAACCATTTAAATTGATTTTGATTGAAAATTGATTGAATTGAAAATAGTGCAAAGATACAACATATCAAATGTTGAAACAGAACCATTTTATTGTTCACTGAAAAAAAAATATATGCTCATTTTAAATTTGATGCCACGTCTCGATTTGGGACAGGGGCATGTTTACCATTGTGTTGCATCACCTCTTCTTTTAACAAGGGAGCAGAGGAAACCAGTCTCTGCAGTTTACACAGTGAAATGTTGTCCCATTCTTGCCTGATAGAGGATTTCAGCTGCTCAACAGTTCGGGGTCTCCTTTGTGCTATTTTTCATTTCATGATGAGCCAAATGTTTTCAGTGGGTGACAGGTCAGCACCAGACTCTTCTACTACACAGCCATGCTGTGGGTATACAATGAACGTGGTTTGGCATGTTTTCCCTGAGAAAGACGACGTCTACCTGGCAGCATATGTTTTGCTCCAAAACATATATATATTGTCCTGAAGCTTGTTCTTAGTGATACTTGTTCAGAGAATATTTAAAAAGTCTGAATGGGCAGGGACAACCTGATGTCATCTCTCAAAGGATAAGAAGGATCTAATTTTTGAAATTAACTTGGGTTGAAATATATATGACTGAACAATATTTTGTACTTGGCCATCAAAGTAATGACCAGAATCAGTTTAAACACCCAACTGTTGTGCAGACCTATTGTCATGTGATAGGGCTCCAAGACTGCAGGCTATCCAACTGATAGGGAGAGGCAGTGGACTAGTGGTCAGAGGAGCGGGGGCTCCGGGGGGCCACGGACTGGCAACAAGATACGTGGACCGGAAGTAGGAGCAAATGGACCAGACCAGCCCAAGCCCAAGAGAAGCAAGATATAAAATGATAATAAATGAAAACATTAATAATAACTAATAAATGTAGAATGCACTCAAACTGCTTACTACATTCACCATCCACCCAGCCCAATAGCACTTACAATTTCATCAGTATTGAACAATTCTGCACCACACAATTTCCGTTGCAAACCAACTAGTGTTACCATGGTAACAATTGTTAACATTATGCTACTTACTAACATTGTCACCTACCAACATCAGTTAACATTTGACTTCACAAAAAGCTTACGCTCAATAAAGTTTAGTGGACAAGTTTGTTTTTTAAAGCACTATTGACATATATACATATAACTTAACATATATACCTTTAATATTATATAATATAATATAATATAATATAATATAATATGGCATATGTATGTGGTATGAGATAGTTTGAGCTTTATCAACATTCATTTTCCAGCTAATCCAAGACAGTTTTCAAACGGATCATTTAGCTGAAGAAGCAGGAGAATTTTCAGTTTCAAAACCAACACATGGAGACGGGCATGGTTTCCACTGGACAAACGTGTAATCTGAAAAGTAATGAGTAACTAAAGCTGTCAGCGTGAACACACAGTGTAGCTGTGTTGTTACTGTTGCTGTACACAGGATGAGCCAGATGAGAGGTTCTTATGAAAGAAGCCGGTGCAGATGTTGGACTCATGGTTGCAGTGATAGATGCCATGTGCTCAGACTCAGAACAATAGAGGCTCTACATGGAGCTCAGAGGGCTGGCTCAGGAAGTATCTGTCACCATTTATTGAAGCAGCACCAAATCTCACCCATCTCTTCTTTGTGTGAAGTTCTTCTTACCTGGCAGCTCCTGTGTGTGATGTAAGCCAGGTAATGAGAGCTGAGCTGCTCGGCTCCTCCCTGCTCCTTCCAGTGGTTCAGCCAGGTAACGATACACTGGACAGGCTTCACTTTCCACCTGAAACCACAAAACAGAACATACGTTTTTGTGTCTGGGCAGAGACTTTAGTTTTCCTGCTCGTAGCCTGTGTTGTCATTGCCATGAAGAGCAGATTGTTCTGTAAGTGCTGAGATATAATCTGGAGTAGTGACCATGTTCTCGGCCTGGTCTGACCATGCTCAGTGTCTCACCACTGACAGGCAGTGGACTGCTGTCTGACAGGTGGAAGGACCACTGCCAGGCCTGAGCAGAGCTGGGTCGCCCCCCCACCGTGCTGCCATGTTTATTGTGTCTCTCTCTCTACAACCTGCACATATGATCATTCTGTGTCAAATGGTGCAATCAAATCTTCGTTTTAACGACAAAAGCCAGCAAATGGATGCAAATGCAGCAGAGAGAAGTGTGTCCTCTTCATCCGTGCTGACACACACACCCTGCCTCAGCTGTAAATACGATCCAGCCAGACTGCACCTCGTGCCCTACAGTCCCTTTATAATTGGAGCGATGGGAGATACGAGAATAGAAAACCCTCTGCACGTCTTGTCTGCCTTGCCGGTGTGAAGTTTTTTTTGGATTGTACTAAATGTTAATTTCCATGGTCTCTTGTACAAGAACAATATCTTCAGTATCAGTGAAGATTTGCTGACTTTTTTAAGTGGGCCTGTTCTAAGTACTATGATGGTTTTGTCATTTTGTTTCAGTTGTCCTCATTTCCCTGTACAAACATTTACTGATGGTTTTGCTGGGCATTTTAACACAATAAACACAGGAGCATTTCTATTGAAAACACACACACACAGTTCAGACAGATTTTACAAAATACTCTGAATTTAGAAAAAAATGCACATGGCACTGACACACAGCACGGTCTCCTCCTAGATATTTCATCAGAGCACATCACACACTTGCTGTAATTTCAATCTCGACCACACATGCAAAAACATCACCCCCAGGCCAGTATTGGGGGTATTATTCAAACAATCTGAACCTGAACCAGCACTGTCTCACCTCTCCACCCTGTCTCTGGCTCTCAGCTCCAAACCCACTGGTTCTTAATGAAGATCCATCTTTAACAACAGCTCTGGAATATACTGCATACTCTCAGTGGTTTTACAAATGTGCAGTGATTCTACTGTAGTTTTATCAATAAGTACTTAAAGAGGAGGAAACAGTCCATGTATTGTGGATTATGTCCAGTGGCTGATAAATCCACATCTGGCTCTTCAGTGAGTCTCTCTGGCACCAGGAGCTGAGTGTGGGACAGAGTGAAACAAACCACTGCTCACTGACACTGACCGTGTTTGTTCACACCTCCTCCAGCTCTGCCTGCATGTCGAGCTTCGATCACCATGCAGTCAGAGCCAAGAGGACAAGAAGGATGATGGACAGCAGCTTCAAAGGCCCAGTGATCAGCTGTCATTATCCAAATATCTCAACGACCCTGTTATTCACAAACAGATTGATCTGAGGTAACGTTCACCTGAGACGTCGGCTTGTCTCAGAGTCACGTCTATGAAGTGGAGTAAAAATACTGCAGATACTCCCATCCAATAAAATCACATGCATGTTTTTGTAAATGCATGGAGAGAATGATTTGAAAAGTGAAAGCTTCACTTTGCTGATGACACATCTTGAAAGTCTTTTGGTGAGAATCCCAGCTGCTTTCCTCTCTGTTCAGAAGTTAAAACAAGAACAATCCTGACAGCTGTCACATTCCATTTCTTCAAATGACATTTCTGTCGACGCCGCTGATAAACAAAGATTATTTGTTGGTTTCCAGGGCATCCAAGTGCTTCAACTGTGTGAGGCACTTAGAGGAAGCAGTGACCCTGCAGGCGTGAAGTTTGCCCTGGCTCTTTGTCACATGTCGCCCGTCTCTCTGTCCTGGGCCACTTCATTCCAAAGCACCCGAGAAGGAACGGAACAAGTAACAAGTACTAAAGAGCAGTTTCACAAACGTGAACTTTGACTGACTCAGTGCTAATGCAGGCTTTTCTCTCACAACCCTGAGGTCTGTGGGACATCAGCCAAGTCCATCTCATCTGCACTGCTGTTGTCTTTTTGGTTTGCTCATAAACAGAGAGCCAGGCCACAACATGCTGGCTTCATTCTCATGAACAACTGTTGGCTGGCTGCTCGGCTCGGTCCAGCCTCGTCACTGTGGTGGTGTTTGGCTGCAGACCGTGTGGAAGTGGCCAGCATGAGTCGCTCTCACCAGACTGACAAATGTCAGCCCACATATCTACTTCAGCCAAAAACTATTTGAGCTAATCGACGTGCTAATTGTGATGTCAAAGGAGTGTATTCCAGGATAGAGCTAATTTAATGAGGCGGTGATTATTGACTGTGGAATTTTATGTCCAGCTTTACAGAGTGAGCTGCATGAGGGAGAGCATTTCATTTCAGTTTTATTCATTTATTTATTTATTTATTTGCACAGTGAAATGGCCACAACAAATGTGTGTGTGTGTGTGTGTGTGTGTGTGTGTGTTGGTGTGTGTGTGTGTGTGTGTTGTGTGTGTGTGTGTTGGTGTGTGTGTGTGTGTGCGTGTGTGTTGGTGTGTGAGTGTGTGTTGGTGTGTGTGTGTGTGTGTGTGTTGGTGTGTGTGTGTGTGTGTTGGTGTGTGAGTGTGTGTTGGTGTGTGTGTGTGTGTGTGTGTTGGTGTGTGTGTTGGTGTGTGTGTGTGTTCTGTGTCCAGGACAGTATTCCACAGTACAGCTGGGCCTGATGAGGATGTCATTGGTTTTGCAGGTATTTAATAAGCCAAAGTACACTTTACAATTGCATGCACATCCATCCAGTAGTTCAAGTGATGGACCAGTTGACTGACAGAAGAACAAGCCAATTAGGGAGCCCAGCTGTTTGCATGACAACAAAATACTACATTTTTAATTAATGAAGTCAGCAGTACTGTCGTCAGAGACAACTGGCTCAATTTTGTCACATTGTTAAGTTGCCATAAAAGTTAGTTTCCTGTCAGTAGAAAAGGGCAGGGTCAGGCCACAAACATCACAGAGCAACATGCTTGATATTTTCTGCAGTGATCTTTTACTCTCACCAACAGCCACTGCTTTACTTTGCCATTTATTTGATTGGATCTACCATTGTGAGCTAAACAATACAACAAATAATGTGTGTGAGGATTTGTTGGTTTTGAGCCAGTTCCAATTTTTTTGTTTTTATCTTTCCAGAAAAACATCACAAACAATTTGTTAATTTCTTGAAACCATTCTTGTGAATCCTTGGAGAAATGAGAGAGAATGATGTGGTGCAGCAGATTCATGGGAATGACCTTTAACCTCTCATCAAATGTTTCTTTGTCCTAACAAAAACAAGAATGCTATTTGGCAGCAGAGCATGTATTTTACTGAATGTGTGAGCTTTCCATACTTCATAGTGATATCGATAATCAATAACTGTGCAGCCTCCTCCTCCGCAGCAGCCTTTCCCTTACAGAAATCCATCATCAGTCCCCGAGACAGTACATTTCTACCTCATATCAGCTGCACAATGAATGGTTCAGCCAGGCTTCTTTAGGGCAGATTTATACTGAGGCTTTCACGGGGCAATCATTCAGAGAGCAGTGTTTTGACTATCACACAGAGGAGGGAATAATCTCCAAAAGAAACGGTGGCAAATTGAACTGTCAAAGCCAAAATATGGGACACAACTTATCATCCAGATGGAAATGGCAGTGAAGTGTGTGCCTTGTAAAAGTAGTGCAGACTCACCTGCTTGGTGTCACCAGGCTGTTTGTTAGTATATGTATGTCCTATTTTATTTTTCACTTTCTGTCTGAGGGTAGGCGTCCTCTTTCAGAGAGCCGGGTCAGATCTCCACCACGAGGAAACGGAATGAAATTAGTCTATTACTCATCTGTGCTGCTTTTGTTCTGTTTGAAAATATTCAATTAATGTTCTCTTCCTAGAACTTATGCCACAGTGTGGTTGTTGGAATATGAGCCCTGCTGGCCTCATGGTCTTTAATGGTCCCTGACAAAATGAATGATGTTTTAATTTCACCTTCATTCCATGGACAAACCAGAGATCATATTATTCAAACAAGGTTGCTCTTGTTTTTCAAGTACACTCCAAAAAATTATATTAATATTTATGTCTATAACTGAGTTTTTTCCCCCAGTGAATGAAAAATGGTCAAAACATCTCTTCACACTCAGTTTGTTCTCTGAGCTTTAGGTAACATAAAACTTTACAAGAACACTGTTGTAAATAACATATATTGTTTCTGAAGGTCACTACATTAACATTACTGAACATACTGAACATCAAAGCTCATCATTAAAGGCCCGAGCTTGTAAAGAGGCCATCACATGAATCCAGAAAGGTTCTTATTCCTATTGCCCCCAAGAGAGGGGCCAATGGTTTAGAAACCCACAGAGTGGGGACATTATGGGGGAATTTATTAGAGTGACATGACACAGGATAATCACACCCTTCCATCTTACAAGTCCACTCTTTTAATGGTATTGTTACATTGGCCTCATGGGAAAAATGTGGTGAGGCCTGTGAGACCTGCCGGGGGCTGAGAGCAGCATGTGCACACACTGTCTTCATCAGGTGGGATGGATCTGGATATGTTTCTGAATGAAAATGTTAATTATATTTTTCATATCGTAAGAGTGAATGAGAGTGACTGCAGCAACGCACTGACACCATGAGATTCCTCTCTTTTAGAAAGCTAGAGCACAAACACACCTTCTTCACACATCCTCTCTCCCCCTGGCAGAGTCACCTCTAGACTAACAGTAAAAAGGAGTTGCTCTGCAAATGGCATATACATCTGAAAACATAGCAGTGACCTCTGGGTAGACTCTTCTCAGTGCCTGAGGCTGAGCGCGTGTACAAAGAAGCTACGTGTTTCTATGGAACAGGTTCAAATGAATGAACCAGTAACAGCATTTGAACCACTCTATAATAGAAACGAACTGGTTTTATAGGATGAAATATGACATTGTATTGCTGCATCAGGAGGAAAATTCAGTCATTTCATTTGATTTGCATTAAAACAGGTGAACACGACACAGTTCCAATGCTCTTCATTCAGTCCAGCAGCAGCTGAACATGTCACTGGTCACATCAACAGAAGCATCACATCTTGGCTTTCAGCAGGTTTACACTGTTTTCAGCAGGACCAGTCCCAGCTGTCATTCAGTTCAGCACAAACCAGTCCATACAAGCACTGCTCACAAGGTCAGTGGGTCATTAGATTCTGATTGATTCTGTGTCGACCCTGATCTCATAATATTCCTTTAAGAACAGGTAACATGTGTTCTGAGCTGATGACGCTGCTCTGCACTCACTCTCCTGCTCCACCTGCTGAAAGCTACTGATTTACAGACTGATGCAGTGGACAGTGTGTTGCTGGTCACCATCACAGTGGGTCAGAGAAGACTCACATATAAGCAGATGAAAGGCCCTGATGCAATTGTACATTTTAAAAATATAACTGTTTTTAAGTTGAATTACCTTTAAAGTTCTGTTCAGAATTGAAATGTATTGAAGAAGTGGGGGTAATAGCTGGAGTGTGATGGTGAATGTGTGTAGACTCCACCTTGAATTGCAGGACTACTCAGTGTTCTGTGGATTAGGCAAAGAAGTGACAGCTTGATCCTGTTTGAGTTCTGCTTGGAGGAGGGGGGGGGGGGGGGGGG
>JBBMOC010000232.1:23657-55486 GCA_037975185.1 Centropyge bicolor | reverse complement strand
GGGTCGCTCCCTTCGCCTGCTGTTGGACTGATCTTCTATCTCACTCTCTGTCTCTTTGCCTCCATCTTTCCCTCCTCCTCCCTCTCCCTCTCCCTGTCTTCATCATCTCATGCAGTCACATGTCTCATCATCAGCTTGTCTCACCTGCTCTCTGCTCAGATTAGACGGAGCAGTGCAGGAAAGTAAAGCTGACAGCCGGAGTGAGGAGGACGAGATGAAAAGGAGGAAGGAGAACGCAGGGTTGCCGACTACAAAACCTCCCTCCCTCCATCCATCTCACTCCCCTCCCCCGACGTCTTTGCTCTCCTGCCTGGCTCTCCTGATGGGAGGCTTTTTTGGTTCTGACATTCAGGATGTCAGAGTGGAGGGATGCAACGCCATGCCTCTTGGTAGAAATTGCAGTCTGTCATTTGTAGGTTATTCTTCTAAAGCATCGGATATTCCTTTGGTCTTGGAACAGAGACGAGAAAAAGAAAGCAGTTGTTTTTGATTGTAAAACCAAGACATGAAGTGTAGCCGTCAACAAAAGAGTTAGAAGTATATTCACTACACACACACACACACACACACACACACACACAAGTTATTGGTTCACATCATCTTAAACCTCATTAACTATGATCTTATGTGATGTCATCAACACAGCTGTCTAAAGCAGTCTGTACATCACTGATGTGCTTCTTTGGACTGACACCAGCCCACATCTTGTTTCCTGTCTATTGTCAGGTTCAAACCACTGAAATTCATTTCTTTGGCCACCAGACGCAGACATGTGACACTACCACAGAAAATCAGTGGACAAACATGACTTCAGAGCAGACTCCATGTGAAGCACAAGAAGGAAGGAAGAGCACAGCATTGTTTGTGTTCTGTTTGTGTGATTCATTGGTATTATTCACCACAGCTCTGTATGCCCATGGTAAAAGCAGAAAAGCTCATTACAGGCCCTGATCAATCCTTCCAGTTGTTTTTAATAACTTCCCAGGACATGGACAGCAGGAGAAGTGTGTGATGGAGATTGCTTTTCACTGAGTGTGCCAGAGGACAAGCATCAATATGTGAGGGCTTTGCAGATGAATGCCTGTTGTATGTGTGTGTGTGTGTCAGTGTTGCTGTTATATATCACATACATATCAGTTAAGAGAATGAAGAGTGACAGCTGTTGATGTCCTTTAGCCAGTCCTCTCACTCTCCACCAGCTTCATTAGAAACATAACCTGCTCTTTAGCTCCTACATGTTCTATGTTGTTGCTATGTTGTCTGGTTAGTCACCAATCACAGCTGCCTGCTGCTGCTGGACCAAAGAGGCCTGTTTCTCCAGATCTGAAACATGCAAGCTGTGACATCAGATTATTTCATCTCACATCGTCACTAATCCAAGAAACCTGTGCTCCACCTGAAACATCCAGCTGATTGAGGTCAAGGGGCTCCAGAGGTCTAAAGGGTGACTGCGGAGTTACAGGATAATTTTCTGTGACCTAGTTGCTATGAGCAATACCTGATGCATCCCAAATGGTCATGTGATCAATGTTTACATAGTATATTGATGAGTGCAGGGGAAAGGTTGTATTGTAGATTTGCTGAGTTATGTGAAAGGTCAACATGTCCCACGCATCAAGGCAGTGTTGATGTTGTTTTAATTTTTTTTTTTTTTTAAATAAGGACCACCATCTTTTCCTAATTAAAACTCAGTCCATATCTTTTTAATGCTTACATGAAATTAAAGGCTCAACAAACTCAAACATCAGTTAAATAATCTTCCATGTCTCACTCTCTGGTCCACCTGCCAGTATGCTGTTAAAACACAGCCTCCTGTGCTCTCCCTCTGATTTCCTTCAGCAATCCAAAGGCAAGCAGCTTGGATTAACAAGGCAGCTCTAAATTGCCCGTCGGTGTGAATGTAAGCGTTGTCTGTCTGTCTGTCTGTGTCAGCCCTGTGATTGACTGGCGACCTGCCCGGGATGTACCCCACCTCTCACCCAGTGTCAGCTGGGATTGGCTCCAGCCCCCCCCCCACAGCCCTCAAGGACAAGTGCTTACAGCCAATGGATTATGGAATCGATGAATATATGAATATAATTTTAACAGAAATTCTTGCCTATCTACGTCAAGGCGATTCAATCCGCCAGCCAAATGACCGGGAAACAAACAAACAAGCAGGGAATCAGATAACCAGGTAAGAAAATTGGTATTCTGGCATCTAGTCACACAGACATGTGGGTAAACACGTCTTCAAGCCTCTGAGGTGTCAGACAGACAGACAAATGAGGCCATCACACACACAGCTATGTAAATCAACATTCTTACATTGTGGCCATCAGACAGTCAGACACAAGGTGAACAGGCACTCCGGCGATCAGACAGATGTTCAGCTGGTCAGACTGCAGAAATATTGGTATTGATTTCCTCTCTTTGATCCAGCCTGTAAACCACATCAAAGATTCAGCCCAAGCTGGAGAGACAGAAACAGAAACGCAATATTTGCTTGGCCCTTTTCTCCTCTTTCACTTTTTTTCCTCCCCTTTCCCCTCCCCCCTCCCCCTCCCCAAACCCCTCTAAATTCCTCCATGACAACTCTCAGCATGTCATTGCATCAGCCTATTTCTGTATTTTGTCTGCCAGGAAACACATGCAGATAAAGAGAGGGAAAATGCTGCTGTGAGCCAATTAAAGTCTGAGCCTGTCCTGTTATTTCTGTTTTGTTCTGTATCAGTCAGTTGACTGAGTGTGAGGCAGGAGAGGAAGAAAACACAGAGTAAGCATGGAGACAGTGTCTTACCATATGGAAAAATATCCATGATACATCCTGTAATTGGTGTTCATGAACTTTCATTTGATGTAACCATTAAAGAGAGCTGCAGTCAAAGAGCCCATCGTGCTACTCATCACATTTGATTGAAGAATAATGTCAGATGCATAAAGCAGAATTCAGAACGTGACATTCATTTAGAAAAATGTTGCAAATGAACAAAATGCTCAAACTATAACGTGGAAGAAGAGACTCTGTAGAGCAAGGAAACGACATGAATCTTTCTATATTTTCTCCTCTGCCTGTTGTAAGAAGGCATGTAATTTGTCCGACGCCCCTGGCCAACACTGTGAGAGTCCAGTCATTACTGTGTGACGACTGACAGCTGTGATGGCTGCCTGTAAATTGGGTTGAATGGCAGTAGAAAGCAGGTGAGCCTGACCGGCCTCGTGGCTCCACTTCATTACTTGTTCCCTGGATTCATGACAATAGAATAAACATGATCCTCCTCTGGGCTGCAGCTAATTAGCTCATGTTGCTGCCAGCTTTTCTTTATGCTTTCTAGCATTAAAAGCTTGTCAATAAGGTGAAGGTGGAAGAACAAAAATGTCACGGGTTCTAACGAGGTCTGGGCAGGAAACCAAATGAGGAGGTTCAGTGCAGTGCCCCTGACCGAGGCAGTTAACCTCTGAGTACTGTGGTTTATGATGCTGAGAAGCAGGGCCGGGGCTGCCGGGGGGGTCTGGGGACTTCAGCAGCCTGGGAGGAGTCTGCATCAAGTCACAGTAGTTTTACACTCTCTTTAATTCCTGTTTGTTCTTAAACAGTTTTTCTGATGGACGTCAGCCCTGAGCAAAGGCCCGGTCACAAAGTAAAACATTTATCTCCGACTGTTTCAGAGAATGTTTGGATTTCTTGATCCTTTCAGGCCAGGAGGATCGAGCATTATGATAAAAGAAACTCCATTCTCACATTTAAATATTTAAGTGACATTTCTTACAGAGACCGTTTGCATTGATCGGACCAACAGTTGCTCACATGCTGTGTGGATAAAGTGTCAGTCAGAGGTAAAACCAGCATGAAAACACATCAATATCTTGTAGAGAATCATTTTGCATGGGAGAAAAAAAGTCACTAATTCCTTTCAGTGGCCACCTCACGTCCTCGGGTAGATGGATGGAATTATAGTAGTAGATGGATATATTATGCCATCATTATGAATCAATGTCATTCATGTTGGTCACTGGGCCTGTTAACTTCATGTTTATACTGTACTGTCTTACACACTGTATCATCATAGACTGACACCACATACACATGAGTCAGCACAGTCACAAGGTGGCAGGTCTGTTTCTGGACAGACCTCTGTCTTTTTCCCCAAACATACCCACAGTAGCTAAAGGCCCAGGGTTTACCTGTGAGATCCATCTGCACATTCACAGCAGCAGGGTTGAAGCAGCTGAGATAACCATATAAGGTTTCTTCATCCGTCCTAACTTGGCTCTCGACTGCTACTAGGACGGTATCTTGACCAATCAAGCCTCGTGTTGAACTTTTAAATGATCTGATTCATAAATGGCACAGAAATACATTCCTTTTCTACAAAGTCAAAGGAACTGCTGAAACAATACATCTTCTTCTTAATTACCTCTCTAATATAATATCTGTGTAGACCTATGCAGTGCTATGGAATGACTGACAGCCACTGGTTGTAATTGTGACGAGTTCAATGGGCGAATCTGTCATTTCATTTGGCAGTTATAGTAAAGATTTAACAGAAATTCCATGGGTAGAATTTATGTGCAGTATCTTTATGGAAAGTAGATGTAGTGAATTATGGACAGACTCTTAATTGCAAGAAAGTATGGTGTAATTTAAAATGGTCACAATCAGTAATTATATTTATTATTACAATGATTCCAAATCTGTGAACGATAAAGTGACTCATATAATATAAAAAAAAGTGTTGAGAGTCATGTATCTGCTCAGTTCATATACTCTGATATACCACTGAAGAATTGCATTGTTGAATGACTCATTTCTTAATTTGTAAGGAACTTAAAGAAATGATTTTTCTAGTTTGATAACAACAAATAAAAATCATATTTTACTCTTTCTCGGTCTGATACAGTACAGCAACACTGACATCATCAGTGTTGTCATCAGCTCGGTCTTATAGAGAGAATACTACATCCTAACAAATACTGTGCAGTACAAAGTGGATCTCTTTAAGGAAACATCTTCCATTCAGACAGCTGCTGCTCGTTAACCCCACTGTGTACATTGTTTCTTAAAGATATATTGAAACTGTGTTTACGTATAAATGGCCAATGGCAAAATGGCAAAAGAACAAGCAAATACTGCAAGTCTAAAGAAAAAAACAGATGAAGTGTTTTACGGAGGTTTGGGTCCTGATGGTGGTGGTTGAACTTCATCAGCTGCTGCAGAGCTTGCCTCCTCTGCTGGGCTTTCCTGGGGACAGAGCTGATGTTCAGCTCCTCCTTGAAGTCCTGGGTGATGATGGTGATGAAGAAGTGGAAGGAGTCCACAGTATGAAGGGGGGAGTCACACAGGGCGCTGGGGGCCACAAACATCTCCACCATCTTTCAAGTGTTGAGCTGCAGGTTGTTGTGACTGCACCAGGTCACCAGAGGGTCAATCTCCCACCTGTGGGCCACTCAGTCCCACCACAGATCAGTCAAATGAGGGTAGTATCGTCCACAAATAGGATATCCATGTGAGCATTGGTGGTTCAGTGGTAGAATTCTCGCCTGCCACGCGGGAGGCCCGGGTTCGATTCCCGGATTTCTCCATAAAGGTTCCTGAAAAGTCTCTGTGAAGCCAGTTTGTAACAGGCCTGAAAACATCCCAGGGGGACAGTGTTGACTGCAGTGTAACAGTGATCCAAAATATTCTGCATTTAATAAACTGTCAGTATTTATGGAGCTCCTGCCTGACGTTACCCTTGTTGCTGTTTCATGAGCTCTTCTCTGGTGAAGGAGCTCCGGGTATCACAGCAGAAAACTGACACCATCTAACAAATATAGATATATATTGAATAGATATATAATAGTACAATTTGATTAATGTCATGCTAAATCTGATTTTCAGCTTCACTTAATAATGTTAATTATTATAACAAGTTGTTTAATATCACCTGAAATTTCCAGCTATGTATGTAAAGGTGTGGTAATAATAATAAATAAATAAATAAATAAATCCTTTGCTTGTGTTTTTTTTATTTGAGGTTACAGTTGTACACTGACCAACACATTAAATTAACTTCAACAGGTTTTTGTTTGGTTCCTGTTTGTGACTGTTATATTTGTCATGTTCATAGTTGTCATATTTTAACCTAAAAGGTTAACCTCAAAGATTAAAATATGACTATGAGACTAACTTTTTTTTAGAACACTTTCAAAAATAGAGGCTTAGTTTGAGCAACAAAATGTGCAAAAACAAAGACTTTCAGAAAGTTAGAAAGGTCTTTTCATACATTACATGGCTCCAAATCCCTGGACAATCAAGAAATAGTTCCAGCATATAAACCCCTGTAAAAACAACCTATTGTTTTAAACAAGGATGAATTATGAGACAGTAAACCCTCACACATGATGGATGACACAGAGCTAAGAACTGAATGAAGGAATGGGTGGATTTCCATGGACTTCAAGATTCACACAAATTTCACAACAATTTCACTAAATTCACAAAACATTTGAAATTAAATTTGCATTGTTCTGGCTGAGAAGCTCCTTTGCCCTGAGCTCTTTAGCCTCCAGGACTCACTGTGTTGCTGTAAGCATTCATTTAGACCTGCAAACAAACACCTGAGCCACGGACGTCTGTCCTGTTTCTACAAGGTAATAATCCATAACACCCAGAACATTAAAGCCAAGAGGGAAGTCGAACTGCTTCCCAGTGTCCAGCCAGAGCAGATCCACTAATTGAATAATGGACTTTCCCGCTAAACATATTTAAATTACTGTATCAATTTTGACATGGGCTTATGCAAATCCATAATAAATAAAAATTCATGTGTGGGCTTGTGTAACAGTGTGTGATCATATCTCTTGTTTGAACAGAGATCTTTGACAGCCACTTCAAACACAGACTCTGCCTCAGGGGCCTCCTGACCTCTTGGGCCCCTGAGTCTATGCCTGGAAAACCCAGTCAGTAACAGTATCAGTCAGTATGTCATGCATCTCTCCATGACAGCAGCTACAAGCTGCTGGATGTACGCAAGAGAAACAATTTGTCAGCTCAAATGACTTAAACTCTGTGGCTGTACATCCAGGACATTTTCACACTTTCACAGCTGAGACGTTTGACATTTATCATCAAATTAAAAAAGATTAGAAAATTATCACATTCTGTTCTATTTATGTCAAAATCAGGGTTGTAGTTGTAGCACTGAGGCAGTTAAATGAAGACGTGCTGCTGGAAAGAGCTTGGGTGCCCTCTAGCGGTCATAATAGAATACTACAACCTCAAATGTAATATAACCAAAGGTACATGGGCAGAGATGTGCACTTCTGTGTATTCTCCGTCTGTTTTCCTTTGTTTGGTCCTGGCTTCTTATTCCAATAAAGGAAATCTTTCTGCTACACCATATGATGATATTCAGGCAATAGTATGCTTCCAACCCTGTGGAAACAGTTTGGGAGTCTTCCTCAGTCAAAATTGATTTTAGTTTTGTGCAATCTCATAACTGGTGGAAACATTTTCCTTCACTAATTCCTTCACCATATTCAGAGAGACATATAAACACACTTATAGGGAGGATGAAGAGAAAGAAGTTGCTTTGCAAAAGAAGATCATTCCAGCTGGAATAACAGTAATCAAGGCGTCGACTGGCTTGATTACTGTAATCATGTAATCTTTTCCTTAGTTTTTTTCCCCTGTTTTTAGATATTGTTAATGAATTAGCATCCGACTGAAGCTCGCTGCCGCTGGCCACAGGCCAGGGTTGTAAAATAAAAAGCCTCCATGCTTGTTAACTAATGTTATGTAATCTTAAACTGAATTGTGTGGAATCATGTAGTGTCTCATGTGTTAACACCCATTATTACAATGTATTTCATTTGTTGTGAAGCTTCTATCCAACGTGACTTTGATCAGTTAATGTAATGACATTGTCATTGTGTTTCAACAGGCGACTGGCTGCCACTGCCTGGCCCTCTCTCTGTCGGGGCTGGCCCACTGGCCTCATGCATATGTGCATGCTCCAGCTATGTTGAGGATGAATTATACAATTCCCCTGAATCTATTTAACCCATTTATAAAGCCATCATTTTAGAATTTGTTAATAGAAGTAGTAGCAATTGAAGTCAAGAAAAGAAAATCACAATTTGAATAGAGAACGAGGCTTTGCAGGACACATGCTGTCATAAACATATCACACAAAAATAACAGAGTAAAAAGTGATCTTGTCACACTGCTCTCATCCTAAACCAAGGGGAGAGTTGTTGCTGAGACAACTTTCATAAACACCAGATTGGAACCACATAATAACAAACATGACAAACTACATCTTTTGTGGCTAAGTGGCTTTTAATAGGAATCAACTGGGAACCAGTGTCCACAGTCTTTGATGGAACAGCTGAAAAGTACCAGCAGTGGCATAAATCCTGAGGAAGCTCACTCATAATGGAAATTTTTACTTTTTCCATGATCTGTTGGGAGTAGCCACTAAATGTCAAATTTAACATTATATTATTCTTTCGTTCTTTCTTTCTTTCTTTCTTTCTTTCTTTCTTTCTTTCTTTCTCAAATAATTTTCTTTAGGTGACCCATGCATATTTTATTTATATATTTTATATTATGTAAATGTATATGTCTAAATTATGCAAAAAATATTTAAGATATTTGACATCCATCCTATTTTAATAACAATGAAGAAAACAGTATCAAAACACAAGCAGTGCACAGCTTTCCAGCCATTTCATCAACTGCCCACTAGAGAGCAGAATTGTACATAATATGAATCTCTAGAATTACCTCTGCAATAGTCATCAGATTTAAGACATTACCCAATAAATATTGTCATTGCATAGCAAATGCTATAAGTGAAGTCTACATGAGTTCCTCATAAAGAAGGGATGCAGACTGCACATGATCCAAATGCAGGATGACATCACTTCTGTGATGTTAGCAATGACAAGATGTACTTTTAGTAATGGGGTTGTAGGCAGTAGGATATTGTTTGCACAGGTGATAGGTCCCAAAAATGCCAACAACACACAAAACAATAATATATCTCAATTTTTCTGACATTAGCCATCCCTTGAGCCCGAGGGTCCACCAATTGGGGGACCCTAGAGCGTAAGACAAAAAACAAACCAAAGCAACAGCCACAAACAACAGCAAAAACACAACTCGCTTTGTCAAACTATAGTCGTAAATTTTCTCTTACCTTAGCTGTTTCGCCATCAAAAGTTTGTTTTATCGGTAAATCCACACCACAAACAGTTAGCGCTACTTCCTTAGCCACAATGCAAACAACCCGGATTTCTCCTTCTCCTCCTCCTCCTCCTCCTCCTCCTCCTCCTTCTTCTTCTTCTTCTTCTTCTTCTTCTTCTTCTTCTTCTTCTTCTTCTTCATTGGCGGTTGGCAAACAGCTTTTAGGTGCATTACCGCCACCTTCTGAACTGGAGTGTGGATCGAAAAGTACCTTCCCTATATTCTTTTTCCTCACCCAGTTTTCTCTAAGAACTTTATTATTGCCCTATACCCTACACTTCCTGAATTTAGTTGTAAAATCTCCTGAATCTCGAATTGAATGTGTTCTTTCCCTAGTCTATTCTTAAGAACCTGCCTACTCTGACTGTACCGAGGACAACACATCATTACATGCTCTACAGTCTCATCTACACTACAGAAATCACAATAACCTGTTTCATGTTTACCCATAATCTTTATAGTACTGTTAAGTCCGGTGTGACCTAATCTCATCCTTGTTAAAATATCTTCCTCCATTTTTGACCTACTTATTTCCCTCATTTTCCCTACTGTTTTCTGTAACCTATAGAGCTGTCGACCTTTAGTTCCCCTGTCCCATTTTTCCCGCCATTTTTTAACCATTTCTAACTTGATCATGCTTTTGACCTCTGCTTTACTATAATTTAGCATTATGTCTATTTCTGATTTTTTTAGCTGCATTTTTAGCAAACTGATCTGCCAGTTCATTACCCTCCACTGCATAATATCTAGTTCTGGAACAACGAATGTAATCCCGACTCTATTACTTTCTGTTTTTGATGCATCTGTATATATTTTAACAAAATCACAATAAATCCTCCCAATATAGCTACTAACTTGCATTCTACTTATATTTCCTTTGTTACCCCCTTTTAGCAGAAATAAATCCACCCCTACTTCCTCCAGCATCCAAGGTGGAATACTAGAATATGGAACAGTAGGACTTATTACTAGCAGGCTGTCAGAGAATATTCCCTATTCCTGTTTCCTTAGCTGTATCTTCTATTGTCCAACTAAAACTCTTCAATTGTTGTTTAACCCAGATGTCTCTGGGAGGCTTCATTTACATACGGCGGGGGGGAAGGGATTGGCTGGGGCGCAAGGCAAAACCGGTGCTGTCAATCTTTGGTGGCCATCCCTGTATTCTATTGGCTCTAATGCTTCAAAGAAGGTGTGGATCACTGGAATCAACCAATCCATGACGGAGATACAGCCTCGCGTATTCACATACAGCTGCATACTAGTCTTATGGGCATTACGCACAGGGCGCATGTGCAGAATACGCACAACGAGGCCATTGTTTTGAATAATACGAAGCTTTTTTGTGAGCAACTTTGTTCCTAGAATACCAGGAAAGAAGTAAATTCACGTAGCGCAGCGACTTTCACTCATGGCACTAGGATAACCATGATGTCACAAGCTGTGCCAAGATGTGACCTGGCCTGCACTGTCTGCACTAAAACCTCTCTAGTTTTGTTCTGCTTCACTTTATCAGAGTCAAACTTTGCAGAGACAATGCTCACATATTGTGCTATGATTTGGTAGAAGTTTAGAGCTGCAGCTGGATCATTTTATTATCCTAAAAGTGCTTTTTTCCCCCCAGGCGAACCTGAACTTTTTCATGTGTGCTGTGTTCCATCTTCATTTACTCTTAACCAGTAACATATATACTGATATTTACACATCTGAACAAAACTTACAAGTGTTCCCTTTATTATGACACAGGAATTATTCAAATAGACCTTGTGTTTGCAGAGATACACTCATTCTATTATGGGTATGTACTTTTCGAGCAGAGGCCTGAAAAATAGCTTAGGGCTCAAGGGGATAAGAAGCTGATGGTTATACCAGATCAAGAGCCACTGTAATGATAAAAACCCAGAGTTTTTGTTTACAAAACAAAGAATGTGTTCATTTGAAAAGTTGCATAGTGCCATTTGAAGTAAAAAAAATAAATGCAAAAATCAATAACATTCTAAATTCTGACTTCTACTTGTGATTGACAGTAATAACAGATATAACAGACATATGCATTATCAAACAAATGCACTATAGGTAGCAGTGAAAATGTGTTTTCTCCATAACTCTTCATCATCAGGTCCATTATCATCTGTTAACCTCATACTCAGCACACATACACAGTGAGTATGTGATAAGCTAATGATGACGGCTGTCTGCTAGAAGAATGAATCATCAGGTCAGATGTCACTGTTTGGCTTCACTGATACAAGGTGCTGTGTGAGTGTACAGCTGTGTGTGTGCGTGTGTGTGAGTGTACAGCTGTGTGTGTGTGTGCGTGTGTGTGCACACATCATGAACGTGCACGACTGCTTAGCTCAGTAAACATGTGGTTACATAAGTGTGTGATTTTTCATATCAGTGTGTTGCTGTTCATGCGGTCACCAGTGGCACCTTTGACCTGGAGGCAGTCCACAGCCTGACCAGCTGATACTGTATGTGTCATGTGTGCAGAGTGACATCACTCACCCAGCCTCACGCTGCAGCTTCCACAGATCAGAGCAGCTGAGGCTCATGAGTGTCAGACAGCCAGCAGCACTGATGGTCCTGGCATATTTAGTGCCCTTGGCAATCTCAGAAACGCCCTCCCCCAGCTGACCAACATCAACTCCCCATGTCCACCCAGATCCCTTATTTTGAAAAACACAAGTCCAACCACATGTAAAGTAACACTTCTCTTTTCTTGTCACTGTGTCATAAACATGGCAATAAACTGTGGTGTTTCTGAAGATCTTTTTCTGTCATACAGTATTTTTTTTTTTGCCTCGTCTCATTTTCTCTTTGCTGCTCTTCCCATCCTGCATCTCGAACATTTTTGCTTTGCCACATTCAAAGCTGCTCTCATTCTCAAATGTAACCTTTTATCACACATTGTTATGCCCACAGGAAGCGTGCACTATTTCCAACTCTGACAGCCTGCTGGTAATAAACAAGTTGGATATGAATATGACCTTGTAATATATACTCATTATCGTCACATTCAAAATCAATTCCCTAATTCTTAAATAAGCCGTGCTGTTGTATGAAGAATTTAGGTATAATGCTGACAGAGTACATACAGTAACTTTGGTGTTGTAAGATTCACCAAAAACCTGACTATGTTAGACGACAATGCTTCTTATAGATATAACAACTGGAGCCATGTGAGCACAATATAAACTTCCATACACTTATATAAATGTCTTCTCATTCTGACACAGAGCCTTTCCACAGCACAAGACCTCAGTACCTCCTTACTGATATGTATTAATCAAGCAGCAACCTCCAGCGCTGAATAATGAAGCCGACACAGAAGTGCCAAAAGCTGCAGTTCCTTGAATGAACACTAGGGGAGGCTCCAAAAGGCAGTCGATTACATTTGTTTACGGCCTGGTACAAAAAATTGCTCTAGTCTCTTTAGCTGATTTTCCACTTTATGACAACTGTACGGGGATGACAATTTTTATAACTCACTTGTTTAAAATCCGAAATTGTGCATAATGAGGAGTGATGTCACTTTGATTGACAGCTGCCTGCTCAAAACACGGAGCTCATTCAGTCACTGAACTTCGCCTGTGTTTGTGCTTTTTTGCCTTTCAGATAATTTTTCATGTAAATACTGGAAAAATAACTCAGACTGGCCAAAAGTCTGTGATCCTGTTTTTTCCTTAGTTTTTTCCCCCCTGTTTTTAAGTAGTGTTAATGAATTAGCATCGGACTGAAGCAAACTGCTGCTGGCCACAGGTGGTGCTGAACTGTGTGTAAATACCATAACATTTTTGTAACTTCAAAATATTATTGTCTCATTTCTGAATGTTTCAAGAAATAACATTAACCCAGATGTTGTTACTGGTTAAGCTGGAGTTGGTTACTGAAGCTAAACAGCAACATATAATTTCATGGTCCACAAACTCAAATGTTATTATCTATACTTATTATTGCTAAAACAGAATTTTTAAGTTTATTACACTCCAGAAACAGACTGATTGTAACATATAACGTGACGCCGGTTTATAATAAAGTAGTGTAACCGGTGCAGAAGCCGGCTGGCAAGCTGGGGGGCCATGTGTCATCAAACAAGCTTCCTTCAGCTCCGCCCTCGCTCCACCTCTTTGTCCATATTTAGATTAACCGGAGTTAGGCAACATCACCATTGCCAAGATTTCACATCTCTTTCCACTGTTATGTCGATGACACACAATTCTACCTCTCCTGCAAACCCAGTTCCACTCTCCCACCTCCCTCCCTCTCCTCCTGCCTCTCTGAAAGTAAATCCTGGTTCACCTCAAACTTCCTTAAATTAAACAGTAATAAAACAGAATGTCCTCCTCATTGGAACTAAATCCACTCTCTCCAAATGTGACAACTTTTCACTCTGCATTGACGGTACCTCAGTTTCCCCCTCCCCTCAGGTTGAGAGTTCAGGTGTCACCCTTGACAGTACGCTTTCCACTCTCTCTGCTCCCCCTGCCCACCTCAGCACCACGAGGAGCAGAGCCCTCAGCCACTCTGCTCCTCAGCTCAGGAACTCACTGCCACCTGACCTCTGTAACTCCACCAGCCTCTCCATCTTCAAATCCAAACTCAAAACACATCTGTTGTGGCTCGTTTACTCTCTTTAACCCTGTCACACCGTCCCTCACACTTTTTACTGTCTATTCTTTCTGTTTTATTATATTAAATCAGTTTTTTTTATCTCTGGACAGTGTCCTTGGGAGACTTTCAAATACAATTTATTATTATTATTAGTAGTAGTAGTAGTATTAGTAGTAGTAGTAGTAGTATTGAGATGACAGTGAGCTACAATGGGCTTCAAAATGTCTCTTCAGAAATCTACAGGTGACATCACAGAGGCTGCGTCCATGCTCTGTCCAGTCTGTGGTATTCACTGTTGCATCATGACGTTGACATGGAAGCAGGTCTACTACACTGAGCAAAATAATCCTCACCCCAGTAAGAGAGTGAACGTTGTAGTGGACCCACCTCAGCATCTTTTCAAAGCTTATAGTTTCACCACTTTGTTGTTTATGGACCCAAGAATTTCCCCTTCCACTCCCTCCCAACAAAACTGTCACACTGACACCACAGAGAGTGGACGAGCCGTCCTGTCCCAGGAGAGACCAAAATGTCCACAGACTAAATAACTAACCCAGCACCAGAGGAGGTAGCATCAAAGCTCCACCATGGTGTGAATTCTTTTCACACTCCACACACACACAGGATCCAGCTGAGCCCCCTCCCTCGTCTCTGGGTCTGCAGGCGGACAGACACGGACCAGGACTAAAGAAGGACACATGACTTGGAAACTAAGAGCCATGTCATAATTCAATCAATTCAAGTCAAAGACAAATTCATTGCTGTAACTGCAACAAAATGTGATGTCCAGCCGTGGACAGTAGTGGGATGTGAATAGGCAAGATACATTCTTCCATCTTTGTCCTTCATGTCCGATCATACTTTTCATTGTTTATCAGGAGTTGAACCATATGCCATTTGTTAGAGTCTTTAATATACACTGCCTGTGTAATGTTATGTTTTCAGTGGTGGAGGCTCCAGTGGGAATCCAGCTGGCAGCCCTCTGGCAGCACGAGGGCAGTGCTGTCCTCTTTGAGCTACATGAGGCAACACGGTGATGAATTATGAATGTCAAGAGGGAGCATGTACGCATGTACGTAGGTTTTTTTCATCTGTGCTATAATATCACATTTTAACACTGTCTTTATTAGTGATGTAGTGAGTTCTTTGCGTCATGTACTGGATTCCCTTTTCGACTATGTAATGTGATGATGAGGTGTCCCCTCTCCAGAGAACTCCTGCGATGGCTGCAGGTCCATTCACACTTTAGAGTCACTTTATCAGAGCTTCCTCCTTGAATACAGCTGCCTTCTGCCACTGGAAACACATGACAGACAGACAAGGATAATTACCACGAGCTGGTGAACATGGTGGAAAATCATCTGCCTTTTCTTCTACCAGTAGCAGGCAGCTTTTTTTCAGTTAAAAAAATAATTAAAATAAAACTAAAACTGCAACAAAATCACTGACTACCTGGTCTGTTAACGTAGTGGACCTTTTACGAGTGTATCTTTCTCGAGAGCTGGTAGAGACCAAAATTTGGCATCAAACTTATTCCTATTAATATTGGACTGGATTCATCAGGTGGACACAAACACATCTCAAAATGAATGCTAACGGTGCTATATGTCCACCATATGTATAGCCATAAAAAACTTAGAAAGTGGTAATACATCAACATCGTGTTGGCAGTTTGTCCAGCTGCCCTCGGACGGCAAAACAAAGTAACAAAGAATAACTTAACGCCTCATTCGACACCCCACCCAACAGTGGTGCTGGTGTAGCACCATCATCATGTTAAAGTTTCCATTTGTCTGATGCTTTGGCCATATTCTAGCAAAACTAATGGCACTCCCATCAACCTCAGCTGAACTTTGTGTTTAGTGCTAATTAGCAATTGTTAGCATGCTAACAGTAAATCATCCTGGGTTTTTTTTTGGTTTTTTTTGGTTTTTATTTGAAAGTTATTGTGCTGTCAAAAGTTATTCAGACTGCTACACTTTTTACACATGTTGTTGTATTAAACATTTTATTTTATTTTAAAGGGATAAAATTGCCATTTTTGTCCATTGATCTACTCTTAATAAGCCATAATAATGAAATGAAAACAAAACAAACTAAAACCTTCTCCATAATTAGCAGCGAGGACAGAGCGAGCAGTCAGAACTGAGGGAAAACACAGTGAGGTCCTTTAAGAAGACTTGCTCCACAGTGCATGTAACAACAGACTGGGTGAGGCTTCACCTTCCAGCACCACAATGACCTGAAGCATGCAGCCAAGGCCAGAGGGACTTTGGGACACGTCTCTGACCATCCTTCAATGGCCTAGCTAAAGCCCAGACTTTAGAGCCTAGAGAGCATCTGAGGAGGGACCTGAAGATGGCAGCTCACAGACACGGTCCATCCGGTCTGACAGAGCTTCATCTTACCCAAGAAGACTCAGTGCTGGAGTTTCTGCCGAAGGGACTTCTACCAAAACACTGAATTCAGTCTAAAGAGTTTTGTAAATGAAAGTTTTCAGTTTGGGATTTTCAATGAATTTGCAAAAACTTCTAAAAACATGGGCAAAAATGACAATTACCCATTTATAATGAAGACTATAGAATAAAGTGTGCAAAAAGTGACAGGGTCTGACGTGTGTGTGTGTGTTTCTGGTGTGAGCTGTGGGGCAAATGTCCACACCTGTATGCCCTGATGTTTATTTTCTCTCCAAGTAAGACCAGAATCCAGTCTCCCATTTGGGGCTTATTATCTGTGATCTGTGACAGTAACACTTCCTGTCTACAGTCTAAATGATCTTAACAGAGTAAAACAACCATTAACACTAAAAACTACAGCACTAATAAAAATGCACCAGTGTGATAGTGGGTGTATTTGTGCCATAGTGATTTGGGTTCCTTTAAAAATATCCGTGATATCCATCAACACTCTCCTCCAGTGTCATTACAGAGATTACAGTGTCTACCTGTACTCTCTGCCCATTAAAAAGCATCTACATATTCTGGTCCTCTCAGTCCATCTCTTATTCCAGACATGTCTGAACCAGCAATGGTAACGTGACAAATGATAAACCCACAACAGTTAGGGCTTATTGGAAATGGACAGTGAAACAACACACACACACACACATACACACACACACACACACACACACACACGGGCCACTTTCTTTAATATCCATGTTGCCTCCATAGAGCCTGCACATGCTAAGGATGCTTCTATTTTCCTCATCCTATTAAAGCCATCCATTTATTTTTAACACCTCCAATCTTTCGTCTTTCACTTTGTTGGTATGCAGTGGAAATATCAATCTGTCAATGACTGTGTATATGATTAGCTCACGATGCTGGTGCAGTCTAAATCCATCACTTCAGTAGACAGGTGCACCCTGACTAACCTCATCAGAACTGGATCATCTGCATCACAGCTCTAGTTTGAATCCCCCATGTTTGATCATGTGACACTGTGTTGAGAATGCAGTCGTCATATTTTGTGCTGAGACCCAGGCTGTTTAACTTCACTAGTGTACAGAATTAGTTTGTATATGAAGGTTTTATGGCAGCCAGCTCTCTGAATGAGCAGCGTGCAGATAAATAGCCCCTTCCTCACCTATCGCAGGCACAAAACTGCGCAGCTGTTAGATGTAATCCACCAAGGCTTGGTTCCCTCGCAGCCTTAAGCGCCTTTGTAATTGGAGCGTTCTCTGATGTGATCTGAGATTCCAGCATGGAAACTGTCTCCTTCAGTGCCTGACTCTCTTGTAATGATGCTGAATTTTTTTGTCACCTTTTAGAAGACTTCAATGCACTAACCTCATTTACAAAAGAAATGCAGGCAAAATATTAAGATTTAGATATAAGATGAGATAAAATATTCCTTCATTAGTTCCACAACAGGGGAATTTACAGCATTATAGCAGCAAGATAAACAGAAGGTAAAAAACAAACAAACAGTATAAACAAGGTAAGTACAAAAAAAAACAAACAATTTGACTCAAGTAAAATGTATGAACAATTTAAGTGGAGTAGAAATTATTAACACTTTAGCTATAGTATTGACGAGATATATACTAGTATTACAGAATTAAGTAGTAAGACAGTATTAATTAAGAGAAACAATATAATTAGAGATAATGAGATAATTTACACACAACATGTGAATGCATCTGAATTTTTTGACCAATCTCTCATTGCATGATTGAACACTCTGAAAGTCCCTGTAGTGATGTAGCATGCTCTTTTCTCTTTTAACATTAGTTAAATCTAGGTCTCAGTGTTAAAAATGTAGTTGCATTTATCTATGTAATTCCCACTTGCTGAATTAGTTATGCCCGATTTCTTTGCACTTTGATATTAACGATTAATATTTGCGACTGCACTGGCCTAGTTTCTACACAGCAAGTGTTATGAGTGGAACCATTGATTCTATCCTTTTTTGTTTTCCTGATGAATGTGTATGAGAAGCTGCCTTCATTCATTGTTACGCAGTACAGGTACTTCTAGATTTTATACTTATATCAATATGAGCAGATACCCAGACCAACATGCAAATTGCAAATAATCACACTTCACTGAAACTACTGCTCACTCACAGTATTTTGGACCTTTCAGAATCAGGGATATTCCTGGAGGAAGCTGTTTTTTACCTGATGAAAACAATGGAAAATGAGTCAGTTCTACTGCTGAGCCAACTGTCCATCTGCAGATACCAAGTAAAGACTATATTTTACACGCTGTATATTTTATTTCTTTTGAACTCAAAAGCACTTCGGGGACCCATCTTTCCATCTGATACAGTTACCTATAGGCAGGGAAAACCATGTGGAATGGCTTCCAAAGCTAAATAGCAAAACATTGATCTTGATTTCTACAAGAATCTGTGCTGATGATGCAATTCTTTTAAGATTTGAAATGATTTTGATTTTATATCACCAAACATATCATATACGATCCATGAGTTTTGGAGGCTCCTACATCATCAGTGTGCAAAATAAAAACTCTGACTTCGCTGTTGAAGTGCTGCCAAATCTCATTATTTAAACAGGTCCCACCCAGTCACACCCATCAGCACCGAACACGTGGGTGCCTGTCCAGCTTCTGTGTGACCTCTATGGTGGACGAACTCCTGGGACTCACCCAACAGCCAGACGAGGATGAGGTCCAGTTACAGCAGAAGTGGTTGTAGGAGTTTTATGACTGTGCAATGGAGAGGATGAGGAAGGAGAAACAAAGCATTTGGAAGTGGAGCATGTGTCGACCTTAGGGAGGATCAAATCCAAACGTCTGTGTTGTGTTGATCAGCAATGCAGGTACAGCAGTAACACCTTTCCTCCAATCAATTCCTGTAATTGTAAATGGATTTTCCCTTGGACTGTGTCCTGACTGGCTCTACAAAACCCCCGCTTCCCTCTTTGTTCTCTCTCTCTTTTTCCTGTTCTGCTCCTAAGCTGTGACCTGATGCCTCTCATTCTGCACCATTTGCAATTCCATTCTGCATCATGTGGTGGAGCCTGACAGAGGGCATCCACCGCTCCGTCATCAGTGATGGGCTCGAACCACCAACCTTAACAGCCGAACGCGCTCACCGATTGTGCCACAGAGACAGTCACATGGATGCAGAGTCTTGCATTAAACGAGCCATCCTTGACTTAATTAATGAGACTAATTCTTATTCATGATCACTTTTCCCTTTTCAAAGTGTGGTGCCCAGAAGTTTACTTTCTATTCTATCATATAAATATTGATCTTCCCTACAGCACCAAATAAAAAGCAAGAGAGCTGCCCATAAGTCTCCACTTTGAATCTGCACAGAGGAAACATAAAATGAACGTTCAGTTTCGAATCGTCCAACAAATAAAAAAGTGACAGGGACCAGCACAAAACAAGACGGACACATGTGCTAAAGAGCAGCATTTGCTCCTGGGATTCAGATGTGGACCTTTCAGATGACCAAACTATTTGTGGAGTCAGCAGAGGCGTCGTCACAAACGGCCCCACCTATGCTCTGACAGTTAGGAAACTGCTGGGGGCTTTGATGCTGCCCCTCCTTGAACAGGCCCTGTGGATGTTGTTCGGTGCAGAGGTGATGTGCAGCATACGTTTGATATGTTTGTTGACAAAGCTCCTAAAGCAGCTTAAAGGTTCCATGATGCCTGCCTGAAAACCAGAGTCAATGTAATGATAATGATAATGAACTGCATGTTTATTAACCGGACGTCCATGTTGTTTACATTGTTCTTCTTCTATGGAGCTCATGCTGTTATCATTGCAACCTGCATTCACTATATACTGGCACACTGTAATTGGTTTGGGTTCTGCCGTGAAAACAATTAGTTCACTATTCCATCACATCACAGTTCAGGAAGTGTGGTCAACAGTAGCAGTGCGTCACTGTGTTAGCCAACTATTAGCTCAACTATTAGCACATCCACATGCATGAGCACTGTACCCTACATAACACACTCCTGACTGTGCCATGACTACAGTATCTGTGTCTACCAGTGAGCCCAATCCAACACTGACATCTTGTAATTAAAAAGTATGATGATAAAGATGAGGGCCCAAAAGCAAAAAGCTGAAACAGGATGTGGAGACAGGACAAGACATGGACTCATGGTATGTTCAGTCTGCAGGGAGAAAGTACTATGTACCATGACTTCATTCGTCCTAATGTGGCAATGGGCAATGAATTATCTCACATTTAGGATTGGTCCATGGCAGCCTGATCCATTTCTCATCTGGACCCTGTGGAAAATAATTACACACCATTGAGAAATGAATTTTCCTTCTCAATGAAATGTTGAGAAAGAACAAATCATATGTGATGATACAGAAATGAAACAACTGTCTTCATCCTCACGAAGCTCAGAGACACTTTATTTACACACATGACACATGCATGTCTGCTTTGATGAGAGAAAGAAGTATGACCGTCACAGCGTATACAGTCAATATTTCTCATAGAGGCAAAGGGCTGGATGATCAAAGAGATGAGGTTGGCAGTGAAGTGAGAGAGCACTCACACATACTGAGCAGCCCTGTTGTTCAAAGACTGAGATGAAGACAGTGTGAGAAACTGAACAGTGCAGGAAACTGAACAGTGTGAGAAACTGAACAGTGCAGGAAACTGAACAGTGAAGGAAACGGACACAAATTTCAACGCTCGAGCAAACAGGAACCAAAATATCAAGGTCAAGAGATCAAGGTTCATTTATTTGTCATAGTCCAACTCAGAGTTGCACAATGATATAAGATAAGACAGCTTTCATTGATGCCCCTCAGTTACAGCAGCAGAACAGGCAAAACCAAGTACAGAAACTCAGAAATAAAAACAGATAAAGTGGCTCAGTTAAACATAAGGCAGCAACAACAAAGTAAAAAATAAAGTGGCACAGAAAAAGTATTTACACTAAATGAGGTGGAGTATTTACATTATGTATAGTATATATGTTATTTATACAGGTATTTGAATTAGACTGAAATGGAAAAACCAGCTGCTCTGTGCTCTGGTGCTTCAGCAGTGGATTCCTCTGAGTTGCTTGCCAAACGGCAGCAGGGTGAACAGGCCGGGCTGTGTATTGTCATGTAGCATTCACTGGGCTCTGGGTTCGATTCCTGCCCAGGATATGTGTGCTGGTGCCTTGCAGTGGTAGCCTGAATGGAAAGCCCTCTATTAACAGGATTTTAAAAAGTCAGTTTCTTGGTTTTGCCAACATTGAATGACCGAATGATCAGCATGCCTGGTTTAGTGGTTAATCCATCCTGTCTCTGTGGCGCAATTGGTTAGCGCGTTCGGCTGTTAACCGAAAGGTTGGTGGTTCAAGCCCACCCAGGGACGAAGTCTTTGACTCTAACTTCTTGCTACAGAGTTGAGGATCCCATCATTATGTCAGGGATACTGATTACACACATACCATCAGTTCTGCAGTCCATGCATTTTCTTTGATGAATCCAAACATGTTCAGAAAGATATCATCAACACCTACACAGCCCACTGTCCACAGGGGAACAAATCAGAGCCGGGCCGGGGGCGGGGCAAATGACCCGGCCCTTTAAACCCAAATAATAAAGCTCATGATAACATCACTTTACAACATACACATGCCCACAACAGTGAGGCTGACAAGCTTCAGCACCACGGAGAGCTCCTCCAGTGGTTTTGAATGAGTTCTGACTTGGCGAATGAGCGCTCAGAGGTAGCAACGCTGACGGGAAGAGTCCAAAATCAAACCTCACTGAATGTAGAAGTTACTGCTGGGTGCTTGACAAGGAGCATTTTTGCCAGAAATGTAATATATGTCTATTACTTTCATATTTACTGACAACATGTTTTGTTTGATTTCATAGGCAGTCTTGTCACACACCACCCACTGATAGTGACGACAGCATTATTCCAGTTTTAATGGTAACATATAGGCACTGACAGCACTGACTGATGAATTACCTTGAAACTTTGATTTAGACATGAAGACCATGTCCTCCTGAGGACTGCAATAACTTTGATCATTCACTGACTCAACTTGACAAGTAGTGCCATCATCGGGTCAGGTTCAATACAAGGAGATACACGAGTGCATGTGGTGCTTTTTCAAAGCTCTATAGTTTTTACACAAGTGTTATTCAATCAGTCTGTAAATCAAGCCCTTTAAAAATAAATCCTGGTCAACTTGGAAGAGTTTTAACCTGGCTCATGTTTGACAAACTCTGGACCTTCAGTTGTTCACATTTTATGTTCAACAGCAACAACAACAAGGAAAGAACACAGAAGAAAGTTAAGTAAGTTAACATTGGCCTGTGTCACATCTGGAAGACTGTGTTAAGTTTGAGTCAGTCATGTCGTGTGTTTATGTTGTCTCGTGACTTCCTGTTTTATTTTGAAATCTAACTTTCCTTCTCATTTCAGGTAACTTGCCCTTCCTTGTGTTTCCCATAGACTGTATAAAATATGGACGTAGTGTCCGTGACGTCACCCATAGGTTTCTGAAGAGCAAAAATGAAGCAAATCGTAGTGCGTAGCCATCTTGGTAGCCTACCTCCGGTTACTCCAAATATGGACAAAGAGGTGGAGCGAGGGCGGAGCTGAGGCGGGTCGAATGAACGCTATTGGCTGAAAAAAAGCCGCTGAAAAAAGCCGCTTTATTCGAAATAATCAAACTAGCTACGGCTAACCAGCTAGGTTTAATGCTAAATAGCGTTGCTAGCCGGCTAACCCCACGACGATCTCTTTCCCAAACTCAGTGACTAGAGTTAGCCGGGGTGTCACCCTTTAGACCGTCAGTTCATAGCTGTCAATCAAAGTGGCGCCACTTAGATTGACAGCTATGAATTGTGCATAATGATGTATGCTGTATATTTTAAACGAACGCCTTATAAAAAAATTCCCCCCCCCCAGAGTTGTCATGGAGTAGAAAAACAGCTTATGAGACTAGAGCCATGTTTTGAACCAGGCTGTAAATATGTTTTTTTCTGTCGTAAAATCGGACATTTTAACATGGGGCTCAAATGTAATTGACTCCCTTCTGCGGCCTGCTCTAGTGGTTATTCGAGGAACTGCAGCTTTTTTGCACTTCCACATTGGCTTCATTTTTCAGTGCCAGAGGTTGCCGCTTGGTGTTTCCCTCCAGTGTGATTGTCTGCCCCGCCCTGATTGTCTCCACCTGTTCCCCATCACCTCCTGTATATAATGTCTGCGTCTCCCTTTGTCCTGTGACAGTTTGTCCTGTCTGTACAGTCAACTGTGCCGTTCCATGCCAAATTTTCACCTTTTGCCTTTGTCAAGATTCAGGTTATTTTGTTACTTTGTCTTGTTTCTGCCATTTTGCCTCTTAGGAGTGATTTTTGGTTCAAACTTTGGTCAAGCCTTTGCTGCCTTGTTAAGTTACCTTGTTATTAATTTATTTTGTGTTAGAACTTAACAACTGAACTAGAATTAGAATATTAGAATGATTATGTCAAATGCCTTAAATTGAAGTGCTGTGGTATTGCACAAATTATCCTTAAGTATTACCAAATGAGAATATGATTTATTTTCCATTTTGCAAAAGGATTTTTATCTTCAGCTGTTCAAATTGATTCTCCTTTACTTCTGCGGCCTGTAACTTCTTTTCCCGAGCACCAGAGGGTGAGTCAGTCTTCGTCAGGGATTTTCACCACAGCCAGCCAACTGAGGCAACTTGCTGATAACAGACTCTCTGATCACACTTTCCAGTATCGTCAGTCTGGGTGTTGTGAATGTCGTATTATCTGTTTCTGTAGAAAATAGTATTTTGACTGAAGGTGATAAAATTCAGCCCACATAAGTAGCCACATTACATTTTGTGACAAGCAGCCAAATCACTAATTTCATGTGTGAAGTCGACTGTGTGATCAGCTGTACAGAAACACTAAGTGAACTCAGGCCAGGCATATGTGTATTCAGGTTGTCTTCAGGCCGAGGAAACAACCTGCAATACAAATGTAAGAATCACTATTTAAAGCAGCATCATCACATATCTTGTCTGCTCTAAGCTAAAGTCAGTATTGTTAGGGCCAGCAGAGGAGATGAGAAAGGTGAGTTTGTCTTTGGACCGTGACACAGGGTCATGTGTTCAGGGCTCAGCTCCACTGAAGGGAGCAAATCTGCAGAACAGACACATAGAAGAGCAAAAGCACAGAAAATAAGTACAACACTGTTAACCCCTTCAGACCTGCATGTTTTCTGCTGGGCAAAAAAAAATTCTCTAAATGATTCTGACTCCTCTCCAACATAAAAACAAAGTGGAAAAAACATATTTTTGTTAACTTGTGTTTTTAATGGCATTTTTTCATGTCCATAGTAATTAATCAGGTATGATCTAAACAGTTGGAACTAGATGTTTGCATGTGTTTGAGCCAAGCGGCAACCTCCGGCACTGAAAAATGAAGCCAATGCAGAAGTGCAAAAAAGCTGCAGTTGAATTTTTTTTATAACACACTCGTTTAAAATATGAAATTGTGCAAAATGAAGAGGGACGTCACTTTGACTGACAGCTGCCTGCTCCAATCACGGAGCTCATCCAGTCACTGAACTTCGCCTGTGTTTGTGCTGTTTTTGCCTTTCGGATATTTTCCCATGTAAATACTGGATAAATAACTCGGCTGCTGAGCGGTTACTTTTACTAACAGACTGTCCAAAAGTTGGTGTAGCATGTGTATCACTACTGGACCAGTTCTAGGCTCTAAAGGAGTGGGGGAACGACATAAAATTAAACCAGAGACCATGTACTTTAAATGAAAAGCCGGCACTTTACTAAATTATACACACATTTAACATATACAATGCTCATATATATCAATTACAAAAAAAACAAACAAAAACCCTGCAGGTAAAATAAAAGAATTTCACCCTTTTCCTTGTTCAAGTTCCTTTTTTTTATATTAGGAATAGTTTAAGTTTATTTCTCTATTTTGATTCTATTTCTCTTTTTTATAGACTCTATTTTTCTTTTTATAGACCGGTCTGTTATCTTAGTGAGATATAGGTTGTATCTATCTTGAGTTCAAGTTTAGTTTTGAGTTAACTCTTTTTCATTCACATGAGAAAGTTACCAACAATCCTCAAGTTATCAACAATTGAAAATGAATTGCAACACAATCAAACCCATAACAATGACAGTTATGAACAGTTCCACTTGAATAAGCAACATTTTCAAATTAGTTCAAGTTCAGTTTCAGTTCTTTTGTCCATCCAGTTCAGTTGAGAGCTGTTAGCTTCAACTCAGTTCAGTCTTAATGAAAGATAGAAGAAGAAGAAAAGGTCCAATACTCCTACCGCTGAGGCAGCGAGTTACCAGTAGTCAAGCAGCGGATGTCCTCACTGGCACAATGAACGCAAGTCCTCCTCACTGGAAACGAGGTCCCCGGGTTTGGCTCGCCATCTCGAATCCCTCGCTGTGCGTGCGTCGTCTCCTCACACACCGCGAAACATGAAATCTCCAAAATAGTCCATAGGAACAAAAAAAACCTGGCCTGCACAACAGGCCATACATTCATTAAATAACCATATCTAAGTGAAATAGCTGCGCAAATCTGCGAGTAAAAACTGTGCTTAAACAGAACAAAACCATTTTAAATGCAGCAAAACTCTTTCACTAACACATATAATCATTCATATACAGTCTCCTTAATAAACAAGAAAACGTTAATAGCTAAACGGAGTCTATTATCTCCTCCACGTGCTTAGCGTTAGCTTATCTCCTCCACGTGCTTAGCATTAGCTTTTTGCTAGCGTCCGCGTGCGTACGCGACACAGAACAAGTTGAACATAAAACAAGTCAAAACTCACCAAAACTTTTCCAATCGATTCCAACACAACCCTTGTGCGTCTGCAACAATTACTTTTCAGGTTTTCAATTAATTCCTTTTAAGATTTTATTTTGTGTGCTCTCAGTCTCTATCTCCGTCTCTCGTCTCTCGTCTGCTCTCCTCCTAGCTGCGCACAGCACGTTTTTCATTAAGGGCAAGGTCAGCGAATCTCTTAAAGGGGAAGGCACATTAGAATTTTTAACAGCCATACATTTAATGATCTCCATTAAAGGAGCTTTCTGACTGTTTTTAACTGATATTCTATGAACTTAATGAATATATTTCAAACACATGAACTTATTTATACAATTAATTAATCAGATTTCAACTCTTAATAAAGCAAATACAACCCTTTTTAACTGATACACATGTTTATGCATTTTAATCAACTGTCTACTGATTATGTGGGTTACATTGGCACTCCCGTGTTTTTCTTTACTTGTAAGTATTGTTACTGAATTAGCATGGGGCTCCAGCTAGCTACCGCCGGCTGTGTGGTGTCTCTGTCCGGGACGTCTGCGCTGTTTTCTCTCTGTGTTTGTTCTGCTGTTTGTGGAGCTGCTTGTTGGCTGGAGTAAGACTGTGCTGCCGTGTTGACTGTGTTTCTCTCGGGTGTCCAGGACGAGTTTCTCCGTGGGGAGATGGCGGAGGTTGAGCTAAGCTAACGATGCTAACAGGAGCGTCTGGTAGCTTCAGTTATTAAAGCTGCTGAAGTCAAAACGTAATAACAAGTGTTATAGTTTATGGTGTTAATACTTTAGAATAAAAGGCATCTGTGTGAGGTTGGAAAATAAAGATCCTCCACGTTTGTTAACTAATGTTACGTGATATTGAACTGAACAGTGTGTAAATGCAATAATGTTTTTGTAACTTCAAAATATTAACGTCTCATTTCTAAATGTTTCCAGAAATAACGTGAACCCAGATGTTGTTATAGGTAAAGCTGGGGTGGGTTATTGAAGCTAAACAATAAAATTACAATATTTACGGTCCATGAACACAAACGTAATTATTTATATTATTGTTAAAACAGAAATTTTAAGTTTATTACACTCCAGAAACTGACTGACTGTGATCGACTGGAGGCTGAAATGTCTACATATAACATTACGCTGGCTTATTAAAGTACCGTAACTGGTGGTAGCCGGCATCAGGTTAGCCGGCTAGCTTGGTGAGCATGTTTCATTAAACAGACTTCATTAAGACCCGCCCTCGCTCCACCTCTTTGTCCATATTTGGAGTAACCGGCGTTAGGCTACCAAGAGCCTGTGTACAGTTTTGAACATGCACACGAATTGATAGGTGTATCACACATGAGTAGGGAACAGCAGTGAGGTCATCACCAGGAAAACCCAAAGCCTACAGGAAGAGAGGGAAATAATGCAATGTGAACATGCACATGAACATAAGATGTATGATTGTAGATAAGATTACCTGAAATCAGTTTTGCCTTCAGTAAACTATCATGCAACTTCCAACACATAACCATACTTTTTTATAGTAGGATAATAAACTGATAACACGATTGGCACCTTGCATCTGGTAGCCTCTGTCTTTTCATCATAATTTGGCATGTGGTCAACCATGTCATACTGCACTTCAGGTAGAGGCCTTACATCCTGAAATGGTCTGCAAACCTGTCTCTGGGGGACATCCTGTGGTTCTGGCGGTGTACTAGGTCTTCCATGTTTTGCTGTCATCGTTTTATGGACTCTCACCAGACACTGGGCCACATTCATCTTGAAATGGAGGAGATCCTGGATGTTTTTGGTCTGGATATTGGCCCTCTTGGCATCCAGTCTGTACTCCAACCAACTGATGACCATGGCAATGTCAAAAGCATGTGTCATCATTCTCAGGGTCCACTTTTTTGACTGAATTTCTGTACGATACAGACTGACAAGTTGATCAAGCAAGTCAACACCACCCATTGCTTCATTATACAGCTTCACCAACTCTGGACGGTACACCATCAAAAATTGGGCCTTCTTTTTGTCCCACCGCTGCACTTCATCCATTCTGCCAACACCAGCAAAGTTGGAGGCCATGAGAACTGGCCTGTTGTCATACCATTTGACCAGTGCCACCTTACCATCACAGCTTACAACTTCATCACAGCTTCCTCGAGGCTTTTTGGCCATCTCTTTGTCAGACTTTAGAGGAGGCCTGGCAAAGCGAGACCTTTGCTGTCCCAGCGGCCTGAATTTTCCTCTGAGCCAGCAGCTATAGAAGATTGTACGTTGTGAAATAGTTGCCAAAGTACAACTTGTGGTTGGCCTCAGAGATTCGCTGGCTAAGATGATACACCATGTCCCAGCTGCTTCCTGTGCTCTTGTGATAGCTCCATTGTAGTGCCTTGGTGTAGCAGGAAGTCGTAGGCCATGCCACTCTTCCGACACAGGAAGATATTTTCACCACCCATGGGTGTGGCTTGTCTTTTAAGAATTGCTTGACAGACAGAGTTCCGCGAAATGGCACCATTTGTTCATCAGCACAAAGGCTCTCCTCTAGTATAAGCTCCAAGCATCTACTGTGTATATGGCATCATAGAGAGGACGTACCTTGAAAAACACATCATTGTTCTCAGCTGGCTTCTCGAAATTGTTGACCAAATGCAAATGTGACCGGAGCTGGACGAATCTGTCACGGGACATGGTGTTATGAAAAATACCAATGTCCATCCCAGCTTCCCAGTACATGGAGACTCTTGGCACTCCCATAGCAAGGTGGAGACTGATTAGGGTTCTGATCTCTCCTGAACTTGTTGGTTTAAAACTTTGTGTACCACTTTGCAAGGCATAAACATTTGTGTTGTCAGCCATCAAATTGAAGATCTCATCTGGTATATACCGTGTGAAATATTCATAGGTTCTCATGGGATGATTCTCATGAATTGAAGGATTCTCAAAGGAAATGCCAATGATTGTAGTGAACAGCCTGTGACGCCACTTGATTTCTTCCTTCCTGGTTACTGTCATCTTCTGTCTATCTCACTCTATCTCAGTCTCATCTGCCACATCAAGATCTTCTGGCATGCACTCTCCACTGTCTCCACTGTCCCTCTCTGAATCTGAAAACGAAGAATTAAAAAGATTCTTAACTGACCACCTATCTCACTCTTGCTCCCATCCTCCTCATCTCCCGAATTCAAGGAGTCAAGTTCAGATAACTCTCCATTCACGAGATGTTCAAGGAAGTCTTCCACTCGATACTGAAAAAGAACATTATTTAGAAAAAAATATGTATTTAAAAATGTATAATCATGAGTAAATAAATCAAACTGTGACACCATACTTTACCTATGGAAAGCTTACAGGTATTTGGTTTCTTCACATACTGACACTAAACATGTGAGCTAAACTCGCCCAACTCCTGATGACCATTGCAATGGATGTCAAATTTTGAAAAAATCCTGTATATTAATGATATGATATATGTTCAAAATAACTTCAAATATTATCACTTGTAATAGTTTCAATCATTTGGCCTCTGAGCTGTTTGTTGGTTTGCTGTTGCTGATCTTTGCTGCTATTATTGAAACTGTGTTGTTGATCGCACCTTGATACAGCTCTTCTTAGCTTACCTTTTGTCTTGGTGACTACTTGGTATTCTAAACAGCATCCAAAATGTATGTAAAGTGAAAATAATCTGGAGGCGGCAGGAGGGACCAGGCATCACTGACATCTACTGAACATAGGACATCACCCAGCTCCATCAAAGACCAGTTTCCTCTCCAGTTTGCATGGATTATTATCAACACTGCTGTCATGTAGTTGGATCATGTTTAAATTTAATATTTACAGATGCAGACTTGTCCTTGCATTATTGGATGTTGTAGAAATATTGCCTGCTTGTTGTCAGGGATTAATTGAATGTAACCTTTTTAATCACTCAAGTAAAACTGCAGAGAAATGACAAAATAATGCAAAACATGACAGGAAATTCTGCGCCTGCAGAAATATGAATTCAACTAAAAAAGAACATCATCTGCCCTTGGCAGCACGCCATCTGCATCCAAGGACATCAGTTCCCTCTTGGGGAAAGCTTTTCCGCTGCAGCCTGCCTGTTCTCCTCATCCATTACAGATCTGTCAGAACACCGCAGTGGGGAGTGCAACACTTTTCAAATAAAGGAGGTGATTCGATTGGCTGATGACTGGAGCTTGATATCATCAACATGCTTATCGAATATCAATTTGATTTCAGTCACTACAAGTCAAAATTATGTCATCTGAGTATTAAAGAGAAATTGCACTTTTCACACATAAAGATTTGTACTTTGAAAACAACTGTATGCTGCTCTTTGTAAAGTCTGAGATTTAAGATCAAAGACCACTGCTGGCAGTGCTGAAGGTCCCATTCAGTGGATGAGAATAGGAAAAGCCTCTGCATCCTCAGATTTGAGTAATACTTTACTTAATTCATGCCTCACTTCATGAATATTGCACAGATGCCTTTTGTATTTCACAGTAAAAAATATTGTAGCGATGTTGTAATATTGTAACGTGCGTTGGAGGCATGTAGTTTGAAAGATATGAACATTTGCAAAATGTAATCAGTTACTTCTGACATAGACTGAAAGAGTCATTACATAACCTTACTAGTTTTTCAACAGCAAAAGTCATTAGCTACATTTCTCAAGCATTTCAACACTGAATCCTCCACACGCTGCATTTTACACGCTTCACTATTTCAAATGTGCAGAAACAGAATATGTTGAGGTTTTGGAAGTATTTAATGACATCAGCACATTTCTCCCCGACCTCGAGCTCTGATACAGACAAACACACCTGGGACCAGCTGCTCCACTGAACTGACTCAGGGCTATATGCAGACTCACGTTTTCATTTTTAAAACAGTGCTTGAAAAGAAAAACAGTCTCCGTCCACATGAGCATCTTAGCACAGCTTCAGATGTAAGCTCTGTCCAGTTACACCTGAAAACAGGTGTAAACAGGAAGCCATTTGTCTACTGTAACTGATTTCAACACCTCAACACCTGCAACTGTTGAGGGTTTGGAGGATGGAGTGGAGAGCCATGATGGCAGCGTTGTCTGCAGACCTGCTGGCTCTGGAGGCGAGCTGTGTCTGTGAGTCTTTGTGAAGCGTGAAACATAAACTGAAGAAAAGTCTCTCAGCAGGAGGTGAATTCTGTCCAGTGTGTTGCACCATGAGCTCATGTTGGAGAGGTGTATTCCTGGCAGTGGTGTGTGAGGGCACCTTTGACCAAGAGTTCCACGGATGACATTGAAAAAGAAATGAATTCACTGGTATTGCTTTCCTGTTGTTCCTGAGTTGTCTCCTGGTGAACGAGCTCTGAGCACCACAGCAGTGTTATTGGAGCCAGCCAGCGAGGGACCAAAGGCCTCAGTTTGCTTCAAGTCAGGTCAAGTTTGTGCAGCTTCCACTCCACCATGTTTTGACATTGTTTGGAGCTATGTTATAATTTTCTACTATTTGATTAAAGCCAAAGCATTAATTCCTTTTTTTATAGGTCAGAAGATTTTCATTGAAACATACCTCAAATTTTAACCAACTTTCGAGAAAATCAGCAGAAAAAATGAATAAATGAAAAAATAAACACTACATTTTAAAAATGCTTCTTTTGTTTACGAGATAAACTCTTTGAGATTTTTAGGAGTTGATTCATAAAGATAAGTGACTTCTCCAGTTGGATGTATGATCATGCCCCCAGTCTAACCTCACATGA
>JBBMOC010000232.1:11157-18657 GCA_037975185.1 Centropyge bicolor | reverse complement strand
TTTTACTGAATTCATGTTAAATAGTCACAACTAGCATCAGGTGATATTTTCACCAGTTAATAGTTTTAAATAATCTGTCTGGTCTTTGGTGCCAGGTAATGTCCAAACTGGTGATGACATCATCACGATAGTGTGAAGGAGTTGGACATCATCATCTGGACAGTAAAAACACAGAATCCCAGCTGGGAGACCTGATCCTCCACTCTGGCTCTTATCACATTGTACCAACAGCAGCTCAGGGTTCAGTCCCACTGCTGGTCCAAAGCTCCACACACACTCACCCAGAGACATCTCTGAAGTCCAAGAGCTGGAGACTGGTTTATTCAGTTTGTCTGTGAAGCTCCATCTGCCCTCGAGGCTGCTCCGCTGGTTCACCAGCCAGAGGCAGGCTGACAAGTCTCTCCACCGTGTGCTCACTGATGAATTATGCTAAAGTTAAACTCAACATTTTAGTAGTTTGGTTTAATTTCAATTTTTTTCCCCCTGAAAATATTTATGAATTACAAACTGGTATTAATACATTTTATCTTACCTGTAATTAAATATAATGGAATATAATAAATAAATAAATAAATACATATAATATAATGCTATAATATCAAAGCAAATATAAAATAATTTATGTTTAAATTAATACTTTTAAGTGAGAAACTACAGTAATAACAAAGTAGAAAAGTATATTGGGTGACTGGGTCTGAACATTGAGTCTAAATCTAATAATGTAAATAAGGAATGGAGAGGGTGGAGGAGTTTAGTCACTGTATCGTGCTCAGAATGTCACACTGTGTTCAATGTAATATACTGTGCATATGTTTAGTAAGGTACTGTTTGCATGAAAGACAAAGAGGTCTTCTATCAGCATGACATTTATTTCACTCAGGAGAGGCTGACTGAAAGAAGGGCTTCAAGAGTAATTCCACTTATTCATATGATGCTGTAGCTACAAGAGGAACAGTTGAAGAGTGAGCAGCTGCTTCAGATGAAAACTGGAGTCACATTAATGCCACACTGAAATGACAGCTGACAGCACTCAGAGAAAGAAGGAGATTTAAAGTTTGACAGCAAACAAAATGTTCTGGCATTCTGAATTCACTTTCTTGGTTAATTTGGGTGGTCTGATCATTTAATTGTATGCTTATTAAAGCTGATTTGGTCGATGCCATCAGACTGGAGCACAACATGAAATCATACTTTTAACAATCATACAATCATATTGGAATGATTCCTCACTGCACTTTTCTAAAACTAGGCACACATGAGTCTGTATTAGTGCATTTTATTCACAGTCTGGGAATTTAACAGAGACTGTGGACAACATAGTGTTGGAGTGGTGATGGGCAGTGACAGGAGCATTTTGCCTGTTCTTCCCAACCTGAAAAGAGGCCGGGTGAAACCAGCAGTGAGCCAGATAGGAACGGACACTTCATTGTTGATGTCAAATTTATGGCATTTGACCGACTTAACTTGTTTGTACAAAGGTCAGATTTCCTTGAGCTGGGTCCACTGAGGACGACATTTCCAGTAACATGCAGCCAGTGTTCACCTGTTAATAAATACAGCTGTGACTTCAGTTTGCTCACTAAGTAGCATTGTGATAGTGACACTGAGGGTTTTTCTCAGGGTCAAGTCGTGGTTGAACTAAAGGCTTCTTAGAGGGAAGCTCATGAAATTCTAAAAGGCTTTGCAGAAACTGGACCAGTTGGAACCAGAGCATGATCAGGCAGACCAGAAGTCGGGGGGGGGACGCCGGGGGGCCGATGTCTGCCTTTGATAAAATGAGTTTTGGACAAATTTGAGATAGTGTAAATACATTATAATTATTATGTGTCTGTGAGTGACTTGCTAACATGCTAATTAAATTTTTATTTTAAACTGTGATGATTTAATCAGCGGCACAAGTGAAACTCTGTCAGGAGCTGGCAAAAATATTCAACAGGCTAATGTTGTGTGTGGACAACATGAGGCGTCCAGCAGCTGTCCCCCCCCCCAGCACTCTGGACAACACAAAAATACTCATTCTTTGCAGACATTTTGCTTCCACATAAACAGAGACTGCACAAACAAAATGCACAGGCATCAAAGGTAAAACTTTTTTCTGTACTTGAAAAGACTTTTGGGAAGAAGCAAGACTGATGAAATGTGAACCTGTGTGGGTGTACGAGTTCAAGAAAGTGAGACATAACTCTGTGTGGTGAGATGAGCAACTGAATCATAACAATTCAAAGGGTGTGTTTACTCTTGTCCCATGTCTGTCTGCACCACAGAACACAATAACTGAGCGGAGAGCGCTCCTCCATCAGGATGTCAGTGTGTCTGCTGGGATGGAGGCAGGCCACTTCAGGTCAACAAGCAGAGACAAGAGAGAGGGAGAGACATGAAGAGAGGGACAGACAGAGCAGAAAACAAGAGATGATCACTGTCCTGAGCCGCTTACCAAAGAGAGAAGAAGAGAAGAAAACACGCTGCAGTCTCAGAAAAAAAGGGCCAAATGCTCTTCTGAAGTCTGAAGAACGATCAGTACTCTTGGCCTTTAAAAAGGCACCAGCAGCCGTGGCTCAGTGTGAATCAACTGAAGAGCACAAACCCACATTAAAGCCACCATACTGCACATTAACAGGTAAAAACCCAGCTTCCATCAGGTTTTACCAGCACAACAGTGCATATATTCACATCATTTCAACAGTGGCCCATAAGAGTTCAATGCACTGAGACTGAGGGAAACACATGCTATCATTGTTATCTAATGTCATCTCTCAAACTTTTAATCCCTGCTGTGTAAAAACCTCCTCGTCTGCTCGAGACATATAGCACCATAGCATCTCTGCTACATTCAAGAAATCTCATCACACCCATCAAGTTATTTTTGCTAATGGAGTTTGATTTCAATTTGCAAAGTTCCCTGACTGTGAACGATGTCAATGATTAGATCTTGTTACCAGTGTTCTCCCAACACTCAGGACAGAGTCTGTTAGAGACTCGAAGCCCTGGAAACAAACCTGACGTTCTCAACATTAGTGAGTAGTAATTGAGTTAGCAGCCTTGTTGCTAAGTAACAGATGGTGGCAGTCGCATATAAACCTGTCCATGTGTATGGCAATAGAGACACAGGTGACAGTCTGTCACACACGTCAGCTGGACAGTAAAGTGCCAGTATGACACTCAGGTAACAGGTAACATCCTATCAACCACATTCATTCATTCACCACATGAAGTCATCAGCACATTCAGTCTGATCTCAGACGACGTCTTGTTGGATGAATTCTCTGTATCTACTCCAAAGGAACACTCACAAATATTTATTGATCTAACATCTATTAACACAGGATAAATTAAATGACTGATAACCACAAGATATGAGTCAGAATGGAAAAATGTGTAATGTTGATCTCAACCATGTGAGAAAACAGCGAAGTTTACAGTGTAATATACTGAAAGAGAGAATATGATTACAGCTACTGGCTACAACTAACAACAGAGCTTTGAATATTTATGAAGAAAGAAAGGCTTAAAGAAATTATTTGGACATCAGTCACAGAGCAGTAATGCAGCTAGTTTGGCCTACTTTAGCTAGGCATGCTGGGGATTTTCCTCAGTCAGGACCAAGCAGCAACCTCCGGCACTGAAAAACAAAGCCAACATTGAAGTGCAAAAAGCTGCAGTTCCTCAAATGAACACTAGGGACAGGCTCCAAATGGCTACACGCTACGATTAGCTTCAAAATTGCTCTTCACAAATTCTCGGGTGACGTCACGGAGACGACGTCCATGTTTTATTCCGTCTGTGGTGGGGACACAGCAGAGGCTGTGACGGGCAGGAAGTCCTCATGCTGGACTCCAGGGTGCTTCTCTCTGAGAAGGCATGTCATTGCCTGGATGACAGTTCTACGAATGTCTCTGAATCTACCTGCAGACTCTCTTAAATGGATCCAAACTGATGGGAAGCTAACTCACTAACTATTATTCACTTTGATGAGATTCCTTTGGAAGACCTAATGTTGGCAACACAGAGCTTCCAAAAACCTTCAAAACAAAGCAGCAGAAATAAAGAAAGAAGTTGTAACTACTTCATGAGGTACTTTGGTTCTGTTGTTTCCGTTTACATTAACTTGGCTTGTAACAATACAGGAACAAGACACGAGACACACAGACAAAAAAAAAAAAAAACTGCTCTGGAACATGAGGCATAAGACCTGAAAAAGGGCAGAGGAGAGGACAGTTGCCTTATGAACATTTGAATGGTTCAGTATGAAGTTCACTCACAGGATGCACATATTCGTCATCGACCATGAGCCACATGGTTTGTGGGACAGAACAGAACTCAGAACTTCTCATTACACATCCAGAGAGGAATCAGTTCTGACCATAGTGTTGAATGAGCCAACATTACATCATCCTCCCATCAATACTAATAAAAGATTACTCTGAATGAACATCATCCCTTCTGTTAAAGGGGGGGGGGGATTAACTGTACATGAACAGTGGATTGCAGAATGGTGACGTGGCAGAAAGACACTGCGCAGAGGTGAATCACAGCTCAAGCAGTTTGTGCAAGAAAGATGGGATTCGCTCTATTTTCAACCAAATACTTAGCTGTTATTAACAGCTGGTTGCAGTCACAATGTGTTTATCTTATTTCCAACATGTTATTTGTTTGAGGCAGTAGAATAATATCCAAGGCAGAATATCCACTTTTCATTCATCACTCATCCCAAACACACACCATGAGCACTCACTGTCCTGATGACCACATCCAGCTGTGTTCTGCTTCCACAAAACAGAGAACCTGCATCACTGCAGCTGGAGTGGCCCATGTGATTTCTGAGACTCAGGGACAAGTTTTATTACTGAATACTTCATTTATTGGGGATTTCTTTGTTTTATTGTTTCATTTTTTGTAAAGCTGTGTGTAAGCATGTGTGTTGGTGGAGAGTCTGGAAATCACTGAAGCATTCTGACTTCATTTATCTTATGAAAAACTCCACAGCACCATTTACAATACTAACATTCAAATTTCACACACACACACACACACACACACACACTCCGCTTAAGTCCACCATGTGTTTGAGGGATTAAGTTGTGCATCTCTAAAGGGGCACGCCACACCATCTGTGCAGGGGCTGACCGAACAACACACACACACACACACACACACACACACACATTTGCACTGTTGAGTCTACTTGTAATCACTTCATCGTATACCCCTTAATAGACTTTGCAGGGAAGAGAAAACAACACTAGCATGCGTGTTTTGTTCATGATTGCGTGCTAAATGCTAAATGCTCAACATCTATGTGTAAGTGCTCACCAACACTCACTCACACTCAGCAGCAGCAACTATGCAGTATGGCTTAAGTGTGATCTACAGGCTGCTTTTAATTCATTTGTGCTGATGGAGGAGAGTGTATTTGATTTACTAATGCCTTTGAATGTCTTTGTATAAAACCTCTGCCAGCACTGACAGCCACCTGGACTGTAGCATAGATTCACATATACTGTATATGATCTGCCTTGTTTCTGCACTCGACTCTGTGTGTCTGCATGTTAACTTCCCAGTGAGTGTGGACCTAATTAAAAAGAGGGATTACTCCTAATTAGAAATAAAAACACTCCAAAATATGGAGCAGACTGACTATTAACTGAGAAAACACTGACTTTTCAAACCTGACCTCTAACCTCTGCATTTGCATAATATTCATTTATTGTTGAGACTTGCACCAAAACACTGTCATTATCCCAAAGCTCATGTTGGTGAAACCTCTGTTTTTGTGTGTTCATGTTCCCTTTCTCTCATCAGTCATTAAAGTTTAGGGATGCACCTCTTATAAAAGTTTTCAACAGTGTTTCATTCAGTTCTTCAAACATTGAAAGACAGCACCTGAACGCAGTTGAACAGGAACATTTTAAAAACCTGTATTTTGAACCCAGGAACCGAGTCCCTGTGTTAGCTCCTGTGTTAGCTCCTGTGTTAGCTCCTGTCACTGCTGCTCATGGTGATGTCATGTACTGTCGAGAAAGTGACAGTGTCGTTCATCATCTCACTGGGTTGGCTTATTTTCTCTCTACCTTGTTCTTATCCATACAGGAAATGCCTGTTAACAACCAACGTTTTATGCTGTTTTGACTTTTCTTTAGAACAACTCTGTCATTAAGTTTTCACACTTTTTATCTTGGAACTGGTTCCCAAATTCTTATAAGAAAATCCTCACTCCAGACGGGCCACGCCTCAGCCTGCTTCAAAACCTAAACCAGAACAAGGACTACAGGACTGGAGCCCCTGCAGTTTGCCTACAGAGCCAACAGGTCTGATCCGGTCCTCCTCTGCATCCTCCAGAACCTGGACTCGTCAGGAACCTGTTCCAGGATCCTGTTTGTTGAATTCAGCTCTGCCTTAAAATGGCCGTCATCATCACCAGCTGTACTACAGGACAGGCTCTCCCAGCTGAGTGTGACTGACTCCACTGACTTCCTGTCTGACCGGAGACAGCCTGTGGATCTACTACAGTCAGGAGATTGACCATCTGGTGACTTGATCAACCTGGGAGCCCGGTGCCTTAAGACAGTGGAGCTGCCTGTGGATTACAGACAGAGTCCAGCCCCACCCAGCCCCCACCACCATTATCCAGGTCCTGAGGTGGGAGCTCCTCCACCCAAACATTCCAACACAGGATGAACTTCCTGTGGCAGCTGAAGAGGTTCAACCTGCCCCAGACAGTGATGGTGTTCTTCACACTGCCATGTTCCCTCATCATGTGTTAGCTGCTGTCACTGCAGAGGACAAGGCCTGAACCAGGAACATCACACCAACACTGACCTGTTCTGTAAACTTCATACTGTGAAGTGTGCTCATTCCTGTTCCATATGTTTGCACAGTCCTCTGTGTTTCTCTGCACAGAAATGGCAAGTTACCAACACAAACCTGCACAGAGACATGCCGACCTTTCTACAACCTAAATACCACACATATATATATGGTTGGTCAGGGTTTTCAGTTTACCTGGCAACAGGTACACACATCAACAGTATGAGGTGGTTTCCACACAATGTATTCAAATGACTTGTCTTTTAGCCCCATTATCAGGTTCAATGTGTCCAGTACCTTGGTGACTAATGATCTGGAAACTAATATGTTACAATGGGTAACTTGACACCTGTGAAACATCGACATGCTAACACTGTCACTGTCAGCCGTTCTGCTCTCTTCATATTCAACTGTACCATTTCACACACTCACTGCACACAGTGCAGACTTACAATGTGTTGTGACATATTTGGGACATCGTTCTGGCTTAGCCGCTCATGTAACCAGTCCATATTGTAATTAAATGGTAAAATCACTGGTTGCAGATAAAGATCATTTGACAAACTATAATAATTCTTGGAGTTAAAAGTTGATGAAGGGACTGTTGAGATGAATGTATCCAGCTATCTTTGACTACCTCAGATTTGAGAAGAACAAGTGAGATAAGAGAGAGACAAAGTGGAGGTAACAAGGGCG
>JBBMOC010000231.1:225353-239996 GCA_037975185.1 Centropyge bicolor | reverse complement strand
AGAGGAACCACCAGGTGATGAGAGGAACCACCAGGTGATGAGAGGAAACAACAGGTGATGAGAAGAACCACCAGGTGATGAGAGGAACCACCAGGTGATGAGAGGAACCACCAGGTGATGAGAAGAACCACCAGGTGATGAGAAGAACCACCAGGTGATGAGAGGAACCACCAGGTGATGAGAAGAACCACCAGGTGATGAGAGGAACCACCAGGTAATGAGAGGAACCACCAGGGAGTCCTCCTGCAGGATCCTGAGGCCTCCCCAGGCCAGGTGCTCCAGTTGCCCCCGCCCCCCCCCACCTGTCGGACCTGCCCAGGAGGATCCTGCTGCTGAGGCTCCTGGTCTGACTCCTGCCCTGCTCACCTGCGTGTTCATACGGAGGAAAAGAGCTGAACGACTTCAGGAACACGAGCGAAGCCTCAGTCGAGCCACAGCACAGGAGCTGTTCCCTCAGGGAGGAAGTTGATAATAGAAGGAAGCTCAGTGAGATTATCACCCAGATACAGATGCTCCTCACATCACTGTCGCTCACATAATCTGTGTAATTAACAAAGCCTCCAGGGCATTAATGCTCAGACAAAGTAGCTCTCAGCCTGTAAGACCATGACCATGCAGCTTTTCTGTTGAAGGTAAATACACAGTGTAAAATAAACCAGACTCTGCTGATGTGTCGCAGCTCTTCCTTCATGGCGGCATCACTTTGGGTTTTTGGTCAACAAGAGGAAATGTGCTGGCAAAGAAATCAACCTGTTTCTTCTTTCCTGTTTCTTACATTCTCTGACCAGATCAGCTCAAACATTTCATCTATTCTCACAGTCCTGCAGCTGCGTTTCTGCTCAGCCTCAGTTTCTGTTCAGCCTTGTCTCAGTTCTCTCTCAGTTTGTCACTGTTCGCCTGCCATAGTTTTCACCCCAGGTCCCAGTACTTTTCCGCTCACCTGACCTGCCAGCCACGCCGCCTCATCGCTCACCTGTGTTCCAAGCTGCAGCTGATCACCGTCACCTGGTGCATAAGTCGCCTCATTACACACCGATATCACACTGATGTCACACTGATGTCACAGTGATGTCACAGTGATATCACACTGATATCACACTGATGTCACACTGATATCACACTGATGTCACACTGATGTCACAGTGATGTCACAGTGATATCACAGTGATATCACACTGATGTCACACTGATATCACACTGATGTCACACCGATGTCACACTGATGTCACACTGACGTCACACTGATGTCAGTGATGTCACACTGATGTCACACTGATGTCACAGTGATATCACACTGATGTCACACTGATGTCACACTGATGTCACAGTGATATCACACTGATGTCACACTGATGTCACACTGATGTCACACTGATGTCACAGTGATATCAGACTGATGTCACACTGACGTCACACTGATGTCACACCGATGTCACACCGATGTCACACCGATGTCACACTGACGTCACACTGATGTCAGTGATGTCACACTGATGTCACACTGATGTCACACTGATGTCACACTGATATCAGCTCTGAAATCTGCCTGTCTCATTGATGATGATGATGATGATGATGACGATGATGATGATGATGATGATGATGATGACGATGATGACGATGATGATGATGATGATGATGATGACGATGATGATGACGATGATGATGATGATGATGAGATACGTGGTTTTCACTGGACAGGAAGGGAAGGAAACACTGTCATCTGAGAAGTGACTAGTAACTAAAGCTGTCAGACAAATGTAGTGGAATGAAGAAATGTAAATAGTCAAAGTACAAGCAGTTGTGTTGTGAAGCCTCCAGCTGTGTTCAGATGGTGCGACGTGCATCATCACCCTCACTTAAACTCCGTCAGACAGCAGCAGTGGGTCAGTGGACCAGAGCCTGGCTTCACCTCGGCACAGACGTGTGGCCGCTGGCGGCTGTTTTACAATGCAGATGAGTGAGAGCAGAGGAGGCTGCAGGGCCTGTTCCAGCTCGCTGCTCCAACCTCCAGTGTTTCACATGAAGAGGTCAATAAAGGGAAAAGGTCAGAACAGTATGACATGCTTCAGCTCCAGTGACCAAGAATGTGACACCAGTCAGTCCTGCATGTTCCAGCATGGAGGCGCTGCTCAGGGATCAGCTGTTTGAGTCGACTCTGCAGGCGGCTCCTGTCTGGTTTCTCTCTCTCATCTGTCTGTCCACCAGGTTCACTTCATCCTGTCAGACAAGGACACGAAGCCACTATCCAATCACTGCAGGAGTCTCCTCTCAGTCCAGCTGGACGCCGCCGTCCCGCTCACTTTTAAACACAAACAAACTGATCAGTCTCACTGTCGATCACCAATCAATGAGTGAAGTGTTTGTGACTTCCCTGTGTGTTATGATGGAGATCAGTTCAATATGAGCATCAGCGTTTGGTTGTTGTCTCTGTAGATAGGTCACACTGTCGGTGTCGACCTTTGACCCCCATGAAGTCAGAAAAGTCAGTGACAGTTGATTCGAGTTACTTTGTGTCAGTCTTTGTTGTTTACATCTCAGTTTCCAGCTGTTTGATTTATGACTTATGGAAATGTTCATTTTAAAATCCTGTTATTCTTAAAGAGGAAATACATCCATATTTGAAGCCAGTGAGAGTCGACATATTGAAACACATGAGGCTCAGATAGAGTTAAAATGATGATGATGATGATGATGATGAGAACAAAGTGTCCTGTTGCTGTTGAGCTGAGATGAACCTGCTGCTGACACTGACTCTGTTCATGTGTGTCAGTGTTTCTGTGATTGGTCGAACCTGCTCGAAACGAACTGTGATTCACTTTTCAGACAGAAGCTCCTCCGTCACCGTCCAAAACCAAAGGTCGACCTTTTCCCTCCTTCACATTGGATTAAATCCAGGAGGGAGTGACAGAGGCTCCAGCACTGACACAGGAAGAGGACGACGTTCCAACATCAGTGTTTTCAGATCAGAGCGTCTGAAAGGTCACAGCAGGAATACTGGTCTGAGCTCACTGTACTGATGCGTGTTGTCTGCGGCGAGCGGAGCGTCACACCTGCACGCCACCCCACCGCATCTGTAACTAATGATGCTACAGCTGAACACAATCTTCTCATGAGGTTCATTAAACATTTCAGCCCATCGATCATTTGGCAGCAGAGCGTGAACATCAGTCAGCCGTCAGAGCGTCGGCCTGCATGTTTTTAAGATGAAATGAATCAATGAATCAAGCCTCCATCTGTCTGGTCACTGTGCTCCTGTCTGAGTGGAAGTGCATTCCTTTTCATATCTTCATCCCTGGACGCGGTGATGCTGATGAAGATGATGACGATGATGATGATGATGATGATGATGATGATGATGATGCTGATGCTGATGATGATGCTGATGATGATGATGATGATGATGATGATGATGATGATGCTGATGATGACGATGATGATGACGATGATGATGATGATGATGATGCTGATGATGATGATGATGATGCTGATGATGATGACGATGATGATGCTGATGATGGTGATGCTGATGATGCTGATGATGATGATGATGATGATGATGATGCTGATGATGACGATGATGATGACGATGATGATGATGATGATGATGATGATGATGCTGATGATGACGATGATGATGATGATGATGATGATGATGCTGATGATGATGATGCTGATGATGACGATGATGATGACGATGATGATGCTGATGATGGTGATGCTGATGATGCTGATGATGCTGATGATGATGATGACAATGATGATGCTGATGATGATGATGATGCTGATGATGATGATGATGATGATGCTGATGATGATGACGATGATGATGCTGATGATGGTGATGCTGATGATGCTGATGATGAGGATGATGAGGATGATGATGATGATGATGATGATGATGATGATGCTGATGATGGTGATGCTGATGATGCTGATGATGAGGATGATGATGATGATGATGATGATGATGATGATGCTGATGATGGTGATGGTGATGGTGATGCTGATGATGATGATGATGATGATGGTGATGATGATGGTGATGATGCTGATGATGCTGATGATGAGGATGATGATGATGATGATGATGATGATGATGCTGCTGCTGCTGCTGCTTCTGCTGCTGCTGCTGCTGCTGCTGCTGCTGCTGCTGCTGATGATGATGATGATGATGATGATGCTGCTGCTGCTTCTGCTGATGATGATGATGCTGATGATGATGATGATGAGGATGATGATGCTGATGATTCTGCTGCTGCTGCTGCTGCTGATGATGATGATGATGATGATGATGCTGTTGCTGCTGCTGCTGCTGCTGCTGCTGCTGCTGATGATGATGATGATGATGAGGAAGAGGACTGGGACTCTGTGAGGCTGCCGCTCTGTGTGTCGGCTCCAGTTGAGTCACTGTCTGAGCCTGAAATGTCAAACGCCACCAACCGCAGGGTGGCTGCGAGAGAGCGGCCGGGAGGAAAGGTCAATACATGGAGGCTGCCTCAGATAAAGTTATTAATGGAGCTGCAGCTCTGAAATGTGGATTTTTCTTTCCAAGCACAAATGTTCTCACCAACGCGGTGATTGGCTGATTTTAACGGTACAGTTGTTAGTGGGCTGAGCTGTTTACACACAACAACAAACAACAACAAACAACAGGGAGAGTGAGACGAATGAACGTGTGTGATGGAAACCTGAACAGACCGACCACAGAGGACTGACTGTCCTCGAGTGTCAGGACACTGTGAGTCAGAGAACCTGGAGCAGAGAGCAGGGAAAGAGGCGGAGCTGCAGGAGAGTGACAGTAAACGCTGTAAAACTACGACGTGCTCATGAGCAAGCAGCTGCTCCTCCTAGAAACAGACAAATGGCATCAACATCAGAAGCACCTCCAGTTACCCAGAGCGAAAAGCAGTGGTGCAATGTAACTAAGTACATCAAGTACTAGTACTATTACTCAAGTAATGTACAAATTTAAGGTCTTCAAAAGTCTTTTTATTCTTGTCACTTTCTACCTCTGCTCCACTTTATCTCAGAGGAACCTTTGTTCACTCCACTCCAGCTTCAGTTACTAGTTACTGGACAAATTATCACCTTCACTCAGGTTTTTATTCAAACATCATCTGAAGTCTGGAACAAACTTCACACACCACGAGGAGCCACATTCAGACTGTGTGGAGCATCTGGAAGAAGTGACTTACAGAAGGTAACATGACAGAAGAACCACAGTAGAAGAGCGCCACCCAGTGGACAACATGTACAGTACTATCATATCACATTTGTCTCCTGCAGCGGTGGCATGTACCTGGTCAGTACAGAGAGAGAGAGGGACAGAGAGAGAGAGAGAGAGAGAGAGNCATGACAGAAGAACCACAGTAGAAGAGCGCCACCCAGTGGACAACATGTACAGTACTATCATATCACATTTGTCTCCTGCAGCGGTGGCATGTACCTGGTCAGTACAGAGAGAGAGAGGGACAGAGAGAGAGAGAGAGAGAGAGAGGGAGAGAGAGAGAGAGAGAGAGAGAGAGAGAGAGAGAGAGAGAGAGAGGTGTGTGTTGGTCTCTGTTCTCTCTTATTAAACCTGTTTATTATCAGCAGACTGAAACTCAAGGAGGAGCCGTTATCTTTCGTTTTCAGATGTGATGCCTTCAACTGCTGTGGGAAATATTGACCTTAGTGCTCATTATTCCGACCCATCCTCAGGAAGAAGTTCTGTTGTTGTTGTTGTTGTTGTTGTTTTTTTTTTGTTCTGTCCTCTTCCATCTGTTGGCCACTGATAAAAAAAACTGTGGCTGAAAAAAAATTCTTTCGCTGTTTTTATAACAAAAATTTCTGTTTCCTGTAAACAAACTGGAAAGTCTGACATTAATAAATTCATTCAAATCTTTTTCTTTTTCGTCTTTTATTGTCCTACAAGGTTTCTGTATTCTATTTCTATATGAATTATGAAATATATCTAATTAATAATAGGATTGATTGATATTAATAAGGATATTAATAATGCCCATTGTTTAATATATGTATATCAAACATTACATCCTCTATGTAGCCTCCTATGTTCGATTATTTTTGTCTATGTGATCAGATCATTCACACACGATAAATAATAGTACCATTCAATCCCACTTAAGTTAAAATGCTACACAGCATTATTTGCTAAATTAAAAGTGAAAGGTGAAAGTCATGTTGAACTTTCTTCTCTGTGACATGAGGTCGTTTTGTTTTAAAGCATTATCTTTCGCAAGAAAAGATAATGCCAAATGTCTGAGCTCATCAGGAGCCCGTGAAGGCATCAGTGGGCGGGGCCTCTGGTCCATGTGACATTCTCGGACCTCTGCTGAGCTTCAGAAGTTCAGTTGAATAAGTTTCCTTCATAGAACATCAAGTACTTTTTAACTGTCAGCTTCAGTTTAACATGTTGAATATATTCACATCGACGTTGGACTTTTGTGATTGATTTTATTCAGATACGTCAAAGTCAAACGTTTGTATCCTGTGTCTGTTCTCAGGTCAGTTTTTACATGTACATGTGACAATTGTGTGTTTTGGTTTGTGTTGTGTTTGTGTCACTCAGCTGTTTTCAGTCTAATCATTTTCATTGTTGTTGTTATGGATTCACAGTTAATGCGGTTTTTAATGTCTTAATCAAAGTGAACGAATAACATCAGTGTTTCTCCCTCTGAAAGGTCAAAATAAGAATGAAGTATTTCAGCAGGTGAATCCATGAAAATATACGAAATGAAAGTTAAATTAAAATATAAAATTGAAAAGTTGTCGAGTTTGAAAATGTCCTTTTTTTATTTGGTTTTGTCATAAATGCCTTCTTTTATCGCCTCGTCTGTTACTTATTGTCAGTATGAGGTTTTTATGTGCTTGTGACATGTTTCATTACTGAAGTTCACAGAGAGTTCGACTGGGGTCAGTTTCTGTTCAGGAGAATAGAAACAGACACACAGGGAAGAGAAAAACAAGGAAAAACAAGCTGAACAAAGATCAAAATAACTGTTGAACTCTAATGAACACACATGTAGTATATGTTGTAATATATGTATGTACTACACATGGAGTATTCATGTGCAGTATATGCATGTGTACATGTCCGTGTTTACATGTGTACATGTTTCTACAACATGTTTGTTTTTGACAGTCACGCATCATTCATGATTTGCAGGTCAGTGCATGTTTCGGTGTTTCAGGCTTTTGCCACTGATTGAGCTGCTGATCAGACTGATGCGGACAGAAACTGCTGTTTCTCGTTGCTTCGGTGTTCAGGGTCCTGCAGCGCCTCCTAGAGGGGAGCAGTGGGAACAGGTTGTTTTCAGGGTCTGATGGGTCTGCGCTGATGTTTCCTGTCTGTTTGTGTGTGTTTGATTGTGAAACTGACTCTGGTCTCTCCCATAATAATCATCAGTTATATTCATTCAAACATGTTCAGGCCAGGGCTCGTGTTTGCTGTTCCGTCCACAGGTCTGATCCAATATTTAAATACTGATATCTGCACTTGTGGGACTAACGAGGCGATGTCTTCTCTTCTCTGTGTCTCTGAGCAGCTCCTCTCCAGCAGGTCGCCATGCAGACTGACATGAAGACACCCTTGTTGTCCTGTTCTGCCTCTGATGCCTCAGACTCCCAGCCCTGGGGCCCTGAAGCGTCACAGGCCGGGCCCCGGGGCCCCAAAGGCCCCGTGATCGGCGTCATTGGCTCCGGAGACTTCTCACGCTCCCTGTCCATCCGGCTGGCAGCCTCTGGTTTCAGAGTGGTGGTGGGCAGCCGCGACGTGAGCCGCATCTCCAGGGGTCTGTTTCCTGACGGGGTGGAGCTGCGCTCTCAGAGGGAGGCGGTGGACGGTGCAGACAGGGTGGTGTTCGCTGCGGTCTACCCAGAGCACTACTCCACCCTGGTGGGGCTGAGGGAGCAGCTGGCTGGGAAGGTGCTGGTGGATGTGAGCAACGCCACCGGGCTGAGCAGAGGGGGGCCGTCGAACGCAGAGAGGCTGGCCGAGCTCTTCCCACAGAGCAGGGTGGTGAAGGGCTTCAACGTCCTGTCTGCGTGGGCGCTGCAGGCCGGAGCCCACGATGGAAACAGGCAGGTGAGGTCAGAGAAGGTGCAGAGAGCAGATCAGGACTAGAAAACACTTTGTCACTGGGATGTGGATGAAGTGAAGTGGAGGCTTCATACAACTCATTTTCACACATTCAGTTCAATTCAAAAACTTTATTTATCCCAGAGGGGCAACTTAACATACAGTCGTCGTCCCAGCTCCTGGAAACACACCTGGAGTTTAACACGAGCGCTCATGTTCCACTCTGACGTCCTGACACCCTCCCTCCAGGTGCTGATCAGCGGCGACTGCCCCCACTCTAAAGCCGCCGTGCTCCAGCTGGCCCGTCGCCTGGGCTTCAGCCCCGTGGACCTCGGGGGTCTGCGTGCATCCAGAGACATCGAGGAGGCCCCGCTCCTCCTCTTCCCCTCGTGGGGAGGCCCCATCATGACCACCTTCCTCCTCTTCCTCTTCTTCTATGGTTACAACTTCGTGAGGCAGATCCTGCTGCCCTACCTCGATCGAGGGCAGAATAACTTCCCCCAGCTCCCACTGGTGACGGTGAACGAGACGCTGCCGGCGGTCGCCCTGGTCACTCTGGCTCTCGTCTATCTACCAGGTGTTGAATGTGTGTTGTACCATGTCACTGACCAATAGGATCACAGAGAATCATCTGTGAATATGGAGAAGTGAAAGTGTGGAACAGAGGAAGGGTCACAGTTTCACCTCTTCACGTCTGAATGAATGATGTGAAAGAAACAGAAACAGCAGGCTGGATGAGCTGTATGTGTCCTGTGTGTCCTCAGGTCTGCTGGCGGCCGTCTTCCAGCTGAGCAGAGGAACCAAGTATAAGAGGTTTCCTGACTGGCTGGACGTGTGGCTGATCAGGAGGAAGCAGCTGGGCCTGCTGAGCTTCCTCTGCGCCGTGCTTCATGCTGTGTACAGTATGTGTCTGACGCTGAGGAGGGCTGCAGGCACACAACTGAGCGCTCCATACAGCCAGGTGAGCAACGGGCAGGTGAACACCATCAACCTCTGTGAACACTCTGTTTGAGACCCTGAAGTTTGACGAGCTCAGCTCTGACATTTGGATGTTTCTTCAATGACTCTTAGCTGAGAGCTGGTGTTGAAAACTCGCGGGCGGAGCAGCAGGTGTGGAGATCTGACCTCTACCTGTCCTCTGGAATTCTGGGATTTGGAGTCCTCACTCTGCTGGCGATTACCTCTCTGCCCTCTGTGGGGAACTCCCTCAACTGGAGGGAGTTCACATTTGTTCAGGTCAAATGATTAGTCTGACAAATACTTTACATTTTTTTGCTGCCAGTTCATTAATTGTAGTCAACTGAAAGTCTTCTGCTTCAGTTCAGTCCAGTTCAGCACCTGCATGTTTCTCCATGTTTCAAAAAAATCAGTCCAATCAAATCCACTTGAGGCATTTTTACTGTGTGTAGTTGTGATTGAGGTTTTTGCATATGCAGCCAATAGTTGATAAAATGTAATGACTCTGAATTTTTCATCCAGTCAACAATAGATTTGCTCTAATTATCAAAATGATCCTTGTTATATTTCATCATCTCAGAGGTCTCTGAACTGTCTCTCTGTGTGTCTGCAGTCAGGACTGGGTTATGCCGCCTTAACTCTCTCCATCATGCACACTCTGTTCTTCGGCTGGGACTTTGCCTTCCTCCCTGTGGCCTACCCTTATTACCTGCCACCGGTGTACCTGCTGGCCCTCATCCTGCCCTGCGTGGTCCTGGTCGGTCGGACCCTCTTGGCTCTGCCGTGCCTGACGTTAAGACTGAGGAAGATCCGCCGGGGCTGGGAGAGCGCGAGACACCGGCGCCTGAATGACCCGCAGCCGACTGAGGTGGATCCTCCTCCGACCGGCAGAGACGTCTAGTGTTCCAGACAGTAGAAGGAAGAGGCCCAGAGGTGTCGTTAAAACTCTACCAGTCTGTCACCTCCTCTGCCTTTGTGACCTCATCACACTTTTCTCCTTTACACTAAGAATAAGAGAGACGCAGCAACAGAGTGGAGTCAGGAGGAAGAGACAGATCTTGTTTACACTTTTACCAACATGTTTGGTGATTTATGGGATGATGAAGATGAAAAAGCCTGAACTTTATCACTATGACGGACAAAGCACATATTCTTAAATCTACAGAAACACAACAATTAAACACTGAAGGTTTTGAAATATTTTTGAAATACCAGAGGTTTCTTGAAAAGAATAATAACAAAGAGGAGAATGTAACTGTTGAAGGTGGATGAGATACTGAATCAGGCGACACTTAAACATATTGTTAGACTATAATAAAGGTTTATTAAAGGGACATGAAAACTTTTTTTGTCTTCACAAAAACAAATAATTGCATATTGCATATCTAACACTTATATCACTTTAGACTTAGTGTATATATATTTTTCAAAGCTTGTGCATATAAATGTGAAAATGTGAATCCTGTAAATAAATGCGAAAATTATTTATAAATGTATCATCATATTAAATGTTATTAGACTGATGAACTTGAAGTCGTTTGAATAGTGACATTTTTTTCTAGTTGAGTTTTATTTGTTAGTTTGTTCACATTTGTTGACATTTGTTTGCTTTGTGCTTCACACAGTGTAAAGTCCGACATTTACATGCACATAAATCTCGTCTTTTATCGTGTGTGGACGATCAAACTCATGATCTCGGTCTACTCTCTGACCTTCAGTCATTTTCACCATAAACACAGAAGAAAGCGATTCGCTCGATGATCGACTCATCGAGTCTTGAGCGCTGAACCGTCTCGATTGTTCTGGTCTGATCAGCGACCGGAACACATGTTAATCTGTCCCGTTTTAAACAACGCAGCAGTTTGACTGTTTCTACGGAAAGTGAGGTTGAATCCCGGTTCGGCCGCAGCCGGTGAGCAGCGGGACATGTCCGGGGAAGCTGTGGTCACCGTCCGGCTCGTCAGGTCCTTCCAGCACCGGAACTTCAAACCGGTCGTGTTTCAGCGGGTCGACGTGGATCAGACGGTCCAGGACTTCATCCAGTTTGTCAGAGACGGTGAGGGAGGAAAAACAAGCACAGACCCCATCAGACCAGAATCATGAAATCTGACAAACATCAGAGCAACAACAACACAACAAACCTCATATTCATTTAAACCCACTGAGCTTCAGTCTGCTCCCGATGAGTCCTGATGACCGGATCTGGTCTCTGGTCTGGACTAGACCAGGTCCCTGCTGGACTCCAGCTGCTTCACAACACACCTGCTCACCTTCATCATCTCTATCATCATCATCATCATCATCATCATCACCATCATCATCAGTATCAATCATTTCACACATGACAGACAGACACTGCTCTCATCTCTTTACTATAACAGAGGATTCAAATCCACACTTTTTCTTCTCATCTCATTTTAGTAATTTTATATATATTATATACTTATATCATCTGTTGTTAACAAGAGAAATTCGTGCTAAATCCTACATTTTCTTCCAGATGTTGCAACAAGACCAGGGCTTCCTCCTCCTTTCAGGAAATATGCTTACGGTATGTGAGCATGAGGAGGTTTGTTTTAGTGCTGGTGAATCAGTCAGAACATTGATGAGCAGTTGAAACCTAATGAAGCTTTGAGGCTTCGAACTCTGCAGCACAGTGTCCCCTGGTGGTTAGTAAGACGAACAGCAGCCCTTCCAGACTGGAGCTGAAGTAACTAAAACACCTGTCTGATTTTAGTCGTTTTAATTGTGTTAAAATTGTGTGTTACTGCTGTGAAGGCAAATATGATTGTCAAGTTGCAGTGAAATAATCCACCAGAATCAGGTTTATTGCCAAGTAAGTTTTCACAAAAAAAGAGTTTATCTTGGTATTTTGAATAAATATAGTAACTCACTTTACCCAGTCAGCTAGAAATGGCTCTTCACATGAAGGGTCAAAACACTGTATCTGATTCTGTTCTCCTGTATTTTCAGATACAATGAAGATCATCCACCAGGCACACGGATCAAAGGTTTGTGTCTACAGGAAGTGTCACCTGCTGTCACCAAGCTCAGTGTTCGTCTGAAGTGTCCTCTTCATGTCAGCGGCGCCCAAACTGAGAAGTGGCTCATGCAGCTGTTGTTTCAGTGACGTATGACACATAAACAGGGTTTGTCACTGGTCTGCTGTCAGAGTTCATTGTCACCCAATATTACAACATATGTCTCATTACAATATGTGGAAAAAGTCTAACCTTCATGAGTGACAGCTGCTGACAAAGAGCGGTTACCTTCCTCGATAACGTTGTGATACAAGCCTCCAGTTTCACATTGTAACTGTCAATGAATCTTTAATCTGTCAGTGCCACAAACTCTGTGTATGTCACTGAAACAACAGTGTCTTAACATCAGCCACAGCTGGTGCCACGTTTGAATCTCAGGAACCGTGAGATTAGTGTGATAGTTGACTGTTTGTCTCACAGATGCAGTTAGTCGTGGGATTCTGTGGTCTCCTGAAATCAACTTGTTTAAGTTGGAACTGTTGTCGTTGACAGACTAATGAGTTGGTGATGAGTTTAGAAGACGATGAGAAGCTCATTCTGCAGTTTGACCAGACCCTGCGAGCCGCTGGTGTTGGTAAGAGTTCATCACTGAAAACTGTTCTTTACCCAGAGTCCGAATCAGCCTTGGACACTTGTACCTGTAGCTGCTCCCTGTCAGCTCCCTCTGTTTGCATCATATTCACAATGTGCTGTAATGATACACAGCTGCTCTTATGTTTTAATCTCAATGTTCAATCTCACATTTCTGTGTTTGTTGTTTCAGCCAATGAAACTGAAGTGGCCTTCTTCAAGAGAGAAGACTACGGTCTCTATAAAGCAAATCCCCAAACGGCCTGGTGACCCCCGTGTTTTACTTCAAAGCAGAGGAGACTTTTTAAGGACAGAGGTCAAAGGTCAAGCTTGACACCAGATGAGTGCCATTATGTTTATACTTTTATTTTCTGGAGTTGTTTTTAAAAGTGATATCCACCACTCTGCCTTTTAATTTCTGTTTTTCCTGTTTTCTGTTGGTGATTGTGACCATGGACATTAATTTGCAATGTTGTTTTAAAAGGTGCTGAATAAAGTTTTTGGACAGCTGTTTTTGACTGTTCTTTTTAAAGGTATTATCAGAATAATATTTACTGCACTACAGTCGCAAAAGAAAGTCATAAAGAAATCAAAACCTTCTATGATCCATCATCTGATCCTTTTCATCATTACAAAGACCAACAGTTGTTTCTGCTTTGCAACACATCCACGTCCAACACCCCCCCCCAAATCACCCACTGATCTCTACTGAAAGCACAGGGCTCTCATCGGTCGACCACACCGGGAGCCGACGTGCTCGTGCCACATGTTCTCATGTTGCAGCGTCATACTGCAGCTTTCAGTGACTGTAAACCACAGAGAACTCTGATCTGAAAGCAGCCAGACATCTTGTTGTGTTTCCTCTGTGCTTCTCTTCATATCACTGCCTCAGTGTTGGAGCTGAAAACGACCTGCAGCCTTTCAGACGTGCATGTGTTGAAAGCAGCAATAACAAAATATTCTTACTCAGTTCTAAGAAAGTCGTGCAATCACAGTTTTAAAAATGTAAAGGTACAAAGGTATTAGCTGTACAAGTACTCAGTACACAGAATGTATATCATGTATATCATTGTATTTAGAGCTGCGTTCATGCGCTCATCATTTCACTGCTGCCACTGGTGAAGGTGGAGTTCAGTTTTATTATTTTACATGAAGCAATAAAGTTTGTTGTCATGTTGTCAGTTAAATGCAGTGAAGTGAAAGTACAGTATTTGTCTCTGAGCTGTAGTACTCAAGTAAAGTACAAGAAAAATTAAATGTGCTCTACTCAAGTACCTTTTTCTTCCACCACTACAACGATGGATTGTTTCAGAATGAATCAGGGTTTTTTTCTGTGATTTATACGTCCTTGTGATGTTCGGCCTCTTGAGCAGATAAATTTACACACTGTGACATTGGAACAGGGAGAGAGGGGAGTGTTTGTTTGTGGAAGGCAGATGTCTCTCTGTCATTCAGCTGTGTGATAATCCGACTGGAACCACATCTATTTTTACCACCTCTCTCTCTCTCTCTCTCTCTGTCTCCCCCCCTCTCTCTCTCCCTCTCTCTGTCCCTCTCCCTCTCTCTCTGTCTCTCTCTCTCTCTCTGTCTCTCTCTCTGTCCCTCTCTCTCTCCCTCTCTCTCTGTCTCTCTCTCTCTCTGTCTCTCTCTCCCTCCCTCGCCCTCTCCCTCTCTCTTCCTCTCTCTCTCTCTCTCCCTCTCTCTCTCCCTCTCTCTCTCTCTCTCTCTGTCTCTCTCTCTCTCTGTGTCTCTCTCTCTGTCCCTCTCTCTCTGTCTGTCTCTCTCTGTGTGTCTCTCTCTCTCTCTCTGTCTCTCTCTGTGTGTCTCTCTCTCTCTGTCTGTCTCTCTCTGTGTGTCTCTCTCTCTCTCTCTGTCTCTCTCTCTCCCTCTCTCTGCCTCTCTCTCTCTGTGTGTGTCTCTCTCTCTGTCTCTCCCTCTCTCTCTCCCTCTCTCTCTCTCTCTGTCTCTCTCTCTCTCTGTCTCTCTCTCTCT